>VDFB02099782.1:0-33079 GCA_007258455.2 Sequoia sempervirens | reverse complement strand
GATTCGCTCATCGTCCGTATAGAGATGACGGATTACAGTGTCATCAATTTGATTCACATTTTTGTCAGAAGACTCTCCCTTTTGATAATTTGGCAAAGGGTTGTGAAATGTTTGGTGATCTTCATTGTATTTTTGTTGTCCTTCTATTGTGATAGTGCCATTGTCAATTAGGTCTTGAATAGCATGCTTCAAAGGTTGATAGTTGTTTGTACGATGACCTCTGCACCTATGATAATCACAATAATAAGCCTCGTTCCATGATGGAGGTTTTACACTAGGTTCATAATTGCGTTGAGGTGGTAAAGTAAGGACATTTTTTTCCATAACCTCTTTGAAAGCAGATTCCAAGGATTTTCCTAGTGGAGTGAAAGTTCTTCTACTAGAGAAGAATGAAAAGCATTGTGGGTTCGTGTTTGAGATATTCCCTAAGGTGTTGTTGTTGTTGTTTCCATGGTAATTTTGGTTGTTGACAGTCCCTTGATTATTGTTCTTTGGAGGGGGAAGATTGTTTCCTTGATTCGTGACAGAATTGACATTGTTGTAATTATTGTTACAAGGAGTATTTGGAGTACTCAGAACAAATAGCTTATTCGAGACATGATTTGCATCTACAACACCATCGTTTACAATGTTTTTGTTGCGAGTCCAAAATTTAGACTTGTCTTGATTGTTATAATGGTTAGATGAGCTAGGATTGTCCTTGTCAATTTTTATTGTCCCTCTTTTGACCAAAGCACCTTCAATGGTTATGGCATCCTCAATCAATTTCTCAAAGGAAGGTGGAAAATGTAGATTTAAGCGATAGCTCATTTCCGAATTTAGGCTATTGATGAAAGTAACCATTTTTTCCTTTTCAGGAACATGACGTGGATACCTAGCGAACATTCTTCTCTATCTTTGAAGAAAGGTAGTGAAAGGTTCACCAGGTTTTTGTGCAACTTTGCAAAGATCAATCATGGTGATTTGGTGTTGGATGTTGTAGGTGTATTGTGTTATGAACAAATTGATCAATTCCTCAAATTTTTGAACAGGAGGTGTGATTTTCGATAGCCATTCCATAGAGTTACTTCCAAGACTCCTAGGGAACAAACGTAGCAAGTAAGTGTCTTCATGTGCAAATTCTAAAGTCATGTTTCAGAAGTCTCTCACGTGATCAATTGGATCCGATTTCCCATTATAATGATCAAATTTGGGAATTTCACAATGTTTAGGAAATGGAATCATATTGAGACTTCTATCAAAAGGATAAGGACATATGTCATCAAGAGTATTTCTTTGTTGTGGTCCCCCCTTGTAACTCTTTGATTTGTCCTTGGAGTGTCTTAAATTGTTGAGTAAGAACAGTAAGATCGGATGGGGATGTTTCTTCTTCTTTGCTCTTTAATTTCTCAGTATCAAAATCCTTAGGCAGTTTAGCTCCTTGATCGGCTACGAAGAGAAAATACTTTTCTTTGTCACGTTGCAAGATCTTTTCTATGGCTTTAAGAAACTTGGGGTCCTGTTCAGCCTCTCTAATGTGAAGTTCTTCCTCTTGCTCATCATCACTATCTACAGGAGTTTTGTTCATATCTTTGTACTTATGAAATGGATTTACTTCTCTATTATCCATATTGTCGTACTAAAAAGAGGATTGCGATTTACACTATAATGAGGATTACCACGTTTACCTTCTTCTTGAATGTTATGGGTAGGACTTTCTCGTTGAGACTCTTCTCCTAGTTTGTTGTATTGAGATCTTGTAAAAACAGGCATAAGAAATAAATCCTATGATATGATCAAAGATGCTCCCAATTCTTGATTGTGACTTCCAAAGACGAAGGATATTCGAATCCTATTTGAGGGAAGTTTGAATCAATAATCAAAAAAATTTCTTGTGAGGTGCACTCCTAAAGTTTCGATCCCTGTTTTTCAAAAATATTTGTAAATCTATTGAAGGTCACTAAAGGATTTGACTAGGATGCGTTGAATATTCAATCGAAGGTTGTGGTATATTCTCAAACTCAAGAGGTTGATTCAGATTGTGATCTTGAGATAGAGCTAATCTTTGATAGTAAGCTTGAGTAGCTAAAGGTTCCACAGCGTAATCGTCAGTGAATCCTCTGACATAGTCCTGGTATCTATGGAGAAATTTATGATAATGAAGCAAGACGTGTCGAATCTTATACAAAAATTCTCTGTGGTCTAAAGTTTTCTTGTAACTTAAGTTCGTTTTGGGCTTCTTGATCCTATTGAAAACTGATTTCCTAATGAACTTGGTTGATTTCCACTTTCTCAACATGGGAGAGAAATATCAAAAAATTTGGTCTATGTAAAAATTTTTGACATCAACCAAAAGCACTATTTTGTTCCCTAAATGCGCTACAAAAAGAGGTATATGCGCTGGAGAAAGAGTCCAATGCACTGCAGAATACCTTGAATGCGTAGAAACAGACCTTAGATGTGCTAAACCAAGAAGCAGATGCACTAAAACAGTCCCTAAATGCGCTGGAAAATGACTCAGATGCATTGAACCAAGCAGTGGATGCGCCAGAATAGATTGTATATGTGCTACAGTTTTTCCTAGATGCGCTAAAACAATTTTCCAAAGACAGTTTTTTGACCATTTTGAAAATTTTCAGCTGAATTTTTTCATATTCGTTTTGGATGATCCTTTATCTGAATTAATGTTCTTGAAAACACAGCAACAATCTGATTTAAGTTGATCGTAACCAAGCACAGAATAAGACAAGCACAACTTAAGTTAGGCCAGGACAATATCCGCTAGATCCCACATGGGTTTCCCCAACCGCATATCAGTAGCATGTGAATTCAGAAGCTTGGCTGCATGAGCTCCGCCTTACAGTGCACTCTCTTCTCAGACCAACCAAGCTTCCAACCCCCATGAAACTCCCATGGCAGATTGATCACCTCTACTAAAGACTGCGAAAGTGTGGAAGGCTTCACACCGGCCAGTGCTGGACTAGCAGATAGAAGGTTTTTGGCTTTCTAAACAATGGTATTTAGATCGGGACCCCCGTTCGAGTGGCCATACATGGGGCAAGAGATTAATCACCATTAAGGTGGCACTCCATCCTGAAGAGGTTAAGCTCAATAGGGTTTAAGGAAGTACAACTTCATCCGTATGACACATCTGCACAAGCAACCTTAGGTTTTTCCTTAAGGTTTACATTTATATACCGGTCGAGGGTAGCTTGGCCTTAGCTCCATTGCCGGTTTGAGTCGTGTTGAGGTGATGAAATCCCCAAGCAGGCCCAATTTCTAGAGTTAATAACCATTTCTCTTACACCTAGGATCGCACAAGTGCGCAAGGGGAGAGGATACTTCAATTATCAAGTCAAGGTTACACAGGGAAAAGTGGTTCTGACTTTCTAATCACCTAGTTTTCACAGGGTGAGAGCATAGTCACCTACCACTTTCAAACACAGTCAAAAAGTGTAGACAAATTCATTTTAGGTGCACCAAAATAAAAAATGATTTAATCTAAGTGAAGATTTTGCTTCACAACAGACATGGGATTCATTTTAACTACATGATAAAGATGTGGTGGCTACCCTAGATTGATTCATTTTAAAACCAGTAAGAAAATGAAAGAAACTCTGTCTGTGGAAGGCGTCAGACTCAGAATCTCTGTTACAACTCAGATGCGTGACTCTGTTACCCAGATGCACAAGAACAGAATCCAGATGTGCAAAAACAAAACCCAGATGCACAATAACAGAACCAAAATGCACAAAAACAGAACCCAAATGTGTGAAAACAGAACCCGAATGCGCAAGAACAGAACCCGGATGTGCAAGAACAGACACTAGATGTGCTAAACTAAAATACAAAAAAAAAAATTTAAAATTTTTTGAAATAGATTTAAATGCGCTAAATGATGTCCTATATGCGGTAATTAAACTCCTAAATGCTCTTCAGAAATTCTCATATGCGCCATTCTGTTTCCTAAATGCTCTTCAGAAATTCCCATATGCGCCAAAATAGTCTTCATATGCGCTAAAGTACCTGCAAAACAGAAAATTTTTGAATCTCCAGATGCACTGTCGAATGTCAGAAAACCTACAAGAAAAACCTATAAGAAAACCTACAAGAAAGAAGTCTAAAATGGGGGTATATTGCCCCACGGTGGGCACCAGAAATGTAGATAGGTAGATAATCCAAAGAGTTTAAATGCATTGAAGAAAATAAACAAATTAAATCCTATCAAGCACCATGAAGTACAAACTAGAATGATTTTGACAGAGTGAAGATGCTAGAAGAAGATTCGATCGAAGAATGATTTTGACAGCATAAGGATGTCTGAAGAGTCGATCCAAATGGCCTGTGAAAGGTTTTATTTATAGATTTTCGATGTGGATAGAGATAAGATTTGATAAGATTGATAATGATTTGATTTTTTGACAAAAGAGGAAATACAATGAGATGACATAATATTTTCGAAAGATAGAAAGATTTTGATTTATTGTTTTAAAGGAATTAAAACAAGATAAGATAAGATGTGAAAAAAATAGAAAGATTTTGATTCTCTTTCAAAGGAAAGAAATCCTGAAAAAGATGAGAAGGATAATTGATGAATTATCTAATTAAATAAATTAATTAGATACACATGAGTTCAAATTTGGAAAGAAAGCGAGAAGATATTTTTAAGATTTTATTAATTAAATAAATATTTGATTTATTTAATTAATGTTGGATTTATGATTTCATTAATTAAATAATATAAATTATTTAATTAACATTAGAAGAATTAATAGAAATGATTTAATTAATTAAATAATATAAATTATTTAATTAACATTAGAGGAATGGATGGAAATGATTTAATTAATTAAATAATATAAATTATTTAATTAACATTAGAGGAATTGATATAAATGATTTAATTAATTAAATAATATAAATTATTTAATTAACATTAGAGAAATGGATGGAAATGATTATGAATTTAATTAAATAAATAAAATTTATTTAATTAAATATATGATGACATGGGTACCTAGGGCAAAACATGATACAAGGTGTCTAAATGATGCAATGTTGTGACAAGGTATCGTAAGATGGCAATTTTTTGATGTCTACACTATCAATTCAATGCAAGCACCAAACCTCTTCTTCACTTTCTATAGTTGCACCCCTATCCTCCCTAGTTGTGCATTCTCTTCACACGGGCTCTCTGTTCTCTACCCTACGCACATCCCCTTCAACCTCTCGCTGTGCGGCCTCCTTTTCTTTTCAAATCTAACCAATTCACGTTTGTTTGGTAAGGCTTTCTATTCCCAATTGCGTTGCCTCTCTCTTTTTCTCTCGTGGCTTCACACAATTTATTTGTTCATGGGGGTGTGGCTTTTCAACTCCTCCCCTATCATCCTTGTCTATCCAAGTGCCTTTTCTCACTGTTAAATTCATCATTGCTCCATAGCCGTAGACTTTTGGCATTTAGTTTTTCCTTGGTTCTGTTTTAAAAACTGTCCTCCTTCCTCATAGCATGCGGTGGTTAAACTTCCTCTTCCCTTAGTATTTTGTTTACTCTTTATGGAAAGACCTTGATAGAATCGATCTCCAAGAGTTGATTCAACGAACATTGAGACATTAAGCATGCATAGTTCAAACACACAACGTTACATGAACATTGTCAAAAATTGACAAAAATGTCATTTAAAGATCAACCACCAAAGTGTATTTGAATTGACTCTGAAAGATGACCTCCAACTTCCAAAATGCAACATGAAATTGAAATCAGAATAAAACTAAAGAAAACAAACCAACAATGTTTTTTTTGTTGGTGTTGATCACCAGTCTAGCCATGTGCTCCTGCACCACTAATCCTAGCAAAGATAATTGATCAATACTAAAGATCTTATATATTTATGAAGAAATAGAGTTACTCTATTTATTATCAAGGAAGCATTTTGGGACACCTAGAGCATGCTTGTAGCAATATTGGTGATGTCCATGGTAATGTTTTGGGAGACTTGTAGCACTTAGTGAATATTAAGGGGTTTTAAGATTTATATGGGGTATAGTATATTGATAATTTAAGAGGTGTACTAATGGTTAAATGTTTAGTCCATTCGATGGTGCAATTATTTTTATAAGTAAGCAACATGTTGAGGTTGCTCTTTTTACTATAAGGAAGCTACTCATGCATATAAGGAGTTTGTCTAGAATCATAGTTTTTATTCAAATATTGGGTTGATTTAGGGAGTAGTAATGATTAATTGTGACAATTAAAGTGCCATCAACTTGACAAAGAACCTTATGTTTCATGTGCAAATAAAGCACATTAATGTTCAATATCAAATTATTTGTGACATAGTAAATGGACAAAGGGTTATGCTTGAGAAGTGAATACTTTGGTGAAAATTTCAAATGCTTTGATGAAGCCTATGAGCATACATAAGTTTATAATGTACAATAAGTTTACAATCATTTTGTCCCTTGGCAGATAGTTTTTTTTTTTTTTTGGCTTTTATTTTCACTTTTTTAAGGTATACAACAAGTGGAAGAATGTTGAGCTTAGATCTCTACAAATAATATATTCTAATGTTAAAACTATTTATTTATTTTATATGATTTATGTGACTAAATTAAAAAGGTTTCCTTGATTAGTATGGCACTGTATGCCACATTTAAGTTGTATCATGATGTGTGTAAGAAAATATCTATATCATGTAAGATGTGTGATAGTGCCTATGCCATTGTAAGACAGTTAAACGTAATTATTGTAGCTTTCCACTTCTTACAAATGTCATCTTTACATTTGACCTATAAGGGTAAATACATATATATATCATTTGACTAACAAAACCATCTCCTAGCAATAATATTTCAAAAAAAATCATGACATATCAAAACTCCAAAGAGTTGTTGTCTCTTATTGTACTACTAGAAAATGCATTTTAATACATTGCTAAAAGATACTTTTGAATACATTACCTAGAGTATGTCATTTGTAAGAAAATATTTCAATATAATTAACATTACCAAACATAAGCAAGAAAATAGTTTTGAACGCACTACCTAGAGTATACCATTTGTCAAAAATATTTCAATATAGTCATTATTACTAGACAAAATTATAAGCAATAGTTAAATATGTATATCTCTTAACCCTTCTATCTCAAATGAATAATATTCATTATCATAGATGATTTCCACCATCTTGGGTCTAACTTGCCAAATTTCAAAATCAATTTTTAAAATTGAAAATTTGCCACCCTCTTCAATTAGTTATTATGTTTGTGTTAAATTTATATTCGAGTTAATTTATATACATTTTTATTGTATTTAAAGACATTAATTCACTTATTTCAAATCACCTATGAGTTATCAATAGAGCATTTTATGAGAAAATTCTAGACTCATTTTTAAAGCATTTACATTAGCAAACATCATTGTAAGCGGTAGAATGGGGAAAACAAGTTAAACAATGCATCTACACTTCTAAATAGGACATTGCATCTAAGATTAAAAATTTAAACTAATTTAAACTAAAAAACTTCATAAATCTATCCTATTGCTCTCTAACTCTAAAGATTGCTCTAATCTACTTAGCTCTCAGATTTGTAAGCTAATTAAACTATTGTAATGACACTTAGAGAATGAGAAATGAACTAATTCTATTCCTATGTGATTAAATATGCAAATCTATTGTAATGGCAGCCATGACTGCAAATGCTGGATGCTTGATTGTTGCTTGATGGATGCTGGATGAGTGCTTGAATGCTTGATTGCTTGGATGCTTTGGATGCTTGGAAAACCTGCAAAGTAAGATTGCACAAGTTGGGATCCTTTTCCTGTAGCCAAAGAGCTGTATTTATAGCTTTCACAGCAGCACAATTGCACAGGAATACGGGATGAGGGGCTGTAATTCCATCTGGAGAATTCAAAGGTATGGGATGAGAAGATGGAGCTGATCATGGAGAATGGTTTCTCCCCATGAAAACACTAGGCAAGAAGAGAGGGAGGATTGATGGAAGAAGATTGAGAGGACTTCCTGCAAGTTTGTCCCCGAAGCTCTTCCTGTGAATGGAAGTGCCATTAATCAAATTTTTGAAAAATTTAATTTTATTGGTGAGTGAATAGTGGTAAAATTTATGCATAAATTTAAATATTTTAATTTATTTAAATTTAGCAAAAAGAGGTTTTGAATAATTTAATAAATCAAACTATAGGGTTTGTTTATTAAATTAAAACAAAAGGACAATGATAATTAAATAAAAGATTTTAAAATATCTTTATTTAATTAAGAAGAAAATGTGATGAGCTAATTAAATAACACAGATTATTTAAGTTTGTGTATTTAATTTATGATAAAATTATAAAAGAAGTAATAATAATAATAATTAAATAAAACAAAGTTTTTAATTTTGTTTATTTAATTAAGAGAGAAATGATATAATGAAAATGATAGTAATTAAGTAAAACAAAGTTTTTAATTTTGTTTATTTAATTATGAGAAAAGATAGAAGAATTAATAAATGAACTTAATATAAATAAATATTTCTATTTATTTACTAAGTAGAAGAATTTAAGATTAATTAATCAAATAAGTCATATTCAATTAATTAGATTATCCAGACCAATTTTAGGTGTCTACATTTTGCCCCTCTTTGAAGTGATGTGTTTACGCATTGCCTCAAAGAATGATTTTGCCTCAGCTGCCAATATTGACGAAAAGTTTTAAAGCATGCCCCAGACTTGCCCCAGATGTTGAATTTTGAAATGATAGCGATATATGCCCCCTCGGGAGATAAATTGATGAATTTTGGATTTTTATGATTTAAAAAAAAAAAAATTGATTTTTTATGATTTTTCAAAAAAATTGAATTTTTATGATGATTTGATGATGAATTGGTGAAGAAAAAAAATTTATCTCCCGACAAAATTATCAAAATGTCCCTGTGTAGATAAGAATTAATTCCTCAGAAGGAAAAATAAATAAATCCTGTAAAAACCCTCCAAAAATAACCTATAAAAGCTCAAAAGGTCAATTTCAAAAGTCATTTCTGTATTTGACTTTGACAATCTTGTGATAGTGACCCTTAGTTTATCAGAGCTTCAGGATGCCAATCCCTTACCACACCCACCGACTTGAGCATGTGCGACGTCACCAGCATCCGGCCGACTATGGACCTCTGGTATGTACGCCAAACCTTCCTCGTAATTCGCGCCCGTAATTTTGATGTATTTTTGAATGTTTTTATTTTTTTAGCGCGCAGCAGACGCGGTGTAGCGCGTCGCTGACCTGTTGTAGCGCACCATATTTTTAGCACGCCAATCAAGTTTTGTAGCGCTTCTGGTCAGTTTTGTAGCGCGTGAGAATTTTTAGCGCTTCAAGTCATTTTTGTAGGTCGTCAGTGGGATTTTATAGCGCATTAGTCCTTTTAGCGCGTTGGGCTATTTTTGTAGCGCGCCAGAAATTTTAGTGTTTTAGGTTGATTTTGTATCGCTCGGAGGTATAGATTGATGAAACATTGTGCATTTTGATTTTCGTCGATTTGTTGGTGATTCCATCTAGTTTAGTTTGATGTTGACTAAATAAATGGTAAACGATCTCATGATGAGCGAGATCTATTGATTGATAATAATTACCCTCATGATAGGCGAGGAATAATTAAATTTTCCGAAGGATTGAACCCAATTGATAGATGAGGGTTTCTTGATAGATTGATAGTTTGATAGGTAAAGCACAATTTTTGAAAATTTGATGATCTCCTGATGTTTGATATTTTGATTAAAATGTTTTGTTTGTATGATAACAGGAGCATTTAGATGTTATCCAGTTGTGAGAGCAGTTCCCCTGGCCCTTTGATATGATACCACGACTTACGCCAGATGAGAGACAGCATATTACTGATTGTGGCTTAGAGACATTATTGGATATGCCCCATATTAGACTTAATAGGGGTCTGTTGACAGTTTTAGCAGAGTGGTGGCATAGTGACCACAACACCTTTCACTTACCTACTGGCGAGATGACTGTGACGCCAGAGGATGTATGGCGTATTCTTCGCATTCCTTTTGTTGGTGAGATTGTAGTGCATGATTCAGAGGAGGTTGGTGGGGTAGAGGCTATACGGAGAGTCTTTCAAGATCCGCAGATTGCGGGAGAGTGGATTCCATGGGTTGAGATGCATGATTCATATGCACCACTTCCTTCAGTTTTGGCCGGCTTTATTGGTGGATTCCTTTGTCCTGATAAGAGGTCAAAGGGTCTATCTCTTGGGTGGGGTCGGGTGTTAGAGGGTCTGGTGGCCCATAGGACGAGATATGCTTGGGGCATGTGCATGCTTGCCGAGTTATATCATGATTTGCATTGGATCATGTATCTCGGCGGCAGCAGTTTATCGGCGGGAGCTACCCTTCTCCAGATATGGGCATGGGAGCATATTGCGGTTACGCGTCCCGTGCCAGTGTTAGCCAGACCAACGACGAGGCCTTATGTGTTTCGATATAGAGGCAGGCCTACCCAGCATATGATGGGTAAGCTTGATTATTGGAGGTGGATTATTGATGACGTGGATGCAGTGACCTGGCGTCCCTATTTAGACTGTGATGACTGGGACGATGATGATATTGAGTTGGGGTTCTTATCCGATTCGATGTATTTGATCTGGAAGAGCCCCAGGGTCTTGGAGCGATTCCTGTTTCATCGTGTGTACAGACGGTATGGGATTGTTCAGTGCATGCCACAGGGTGTAGCACATTATGGATGACGTCGGATAGATGTCAGTGATTGGGGTCCCAGTTTACCTTACGAGGCACTTGTTGAGGGTTACCGTGCTCTGCAGCCATCAGCCTGGGATGTGCGGCGGGACATTGTTGAGGCACCTATTATGCCCAAGTACGGAGAGTATTTGTCTCTACACCCTCCACGGATTACTATTCCAGATGAGCTAGTACCAGCACCAGCACCAGCACCAGCAGGGGGAGTTCAGGTTGGTTAGAGACGGGGGAGAGATGATGACAGTGAGAGTAGCAGTGATGATGACAGTGAGAGTGATGATAGCAGCGATGATAGCAGTGATGATGATGGCGGAGATGGGGGAGACCAAGCATAGCAGGTACTTCAGAGCCATCTACTAGTGCGCCTCGTAAGAGGCAGGCTGTTGCTTCCTCGTCGGTAGATCCATCAGAGGTCGCAGGCTTACAGGTGCAGGTGCAGACTTTGTAGGGACAGCTAGCACAGGTGCAGGGATTATTAGCACAGACGTAGGCTCAGATGCAGGAACATCTAGCTACTGCATAGACTCAAATTGCCTCTCTGATTGGTGAGAGAGATGAGGCCCTACAGGTAGCAGCCACAGCATAGGCTCAGTTGACAGGTGTACGAGCACAGTTGACTACTGCCTAGGCATAGATCACAGCCTTGACTGCTGAGCGAGACACTATCAGACAGGCAGCAGAGACCGCACAGGCTATGGCAGAGAGACTGCAGAGAGTTGCAGATGGGACATCTGTGGCAGATTATATGAGAGAGGCTATGTGAGCAGGTGTCGAGATTGAGTTCTACAAGAGCCGCTATCATGAGTTTTGCCCCCCAGAGCAGAGAGTCAGTTATGCCCAGTCTCGCTCAGAGAGGACTCGTTC
Organism: Sequoia sempervirens; assembly: GCA_007258455.2. Taxonomy (NCBI): domain Eukaryota; kingdom Viridiplantae; phylum Streptophyta; class Pinopsida; order Cupressales; family Cupressaceae; genus Sequoia; species Sequoia sempervirens. The sequence continues at coordinate 21,487 of VDFB02099782.1, read as the reverse complement.
GAGGACAGTGAGTAGAGGCGTGACACAGCCTCTTCCAAGAGATCTGAGAGATCCTAGGACATCTGGTGGTGGTCCTGATATTGGTGTGAGACCTACTCCTTCTGGTGCGATTACTACTTGATATCGGTTGTGTACCCCTTGAGAGACATATACAGCCTTTTTTGACATGATGTTATTTTCATCTTTTTCAGACTTCATTGTATACTTGACACTTGATGAGATATATATGTGTAGCGGTTCGATTGATCTATGATATGTTTTACATGATTTATGTGATGGATGCATTGATATTATGATGTGTTCTATATGATTGATGTGATGGATGCATTTTAGTTTCTATGTTTTATGATGATTTATTTTACTAGCTTGTAAGGATGCATTAATGATGATGTGATATGATATTGGTGATGTATTTCTTTTCTTAATGAGATGATGAAATGTAAATGAATGATGTATGAATGTATGATGCAATGATATATGAATGATATGTAAGTGAAATGATGTATGAATGTATGTAGATAATGTAAATGGTGTATAATGAAAATGAATGATGTATATAGATGAATGTAAATGAATGATGAAATTGTAATGATGTATCTAATGAAATGTAAATGAATAATGTGTATAAGTGAGATGTAAATGAAATGAAATATGAAATGTGAATGGATAAAATGTAATGAAATGATATATATAATAAAATGTGAATGTAATGAATGATGTAAATGAAATGAGATATTAATGAAATGTGAATGAAATGATATACAAATGAAATGGAATGAATGATGTAAATGAAATGATATATATAGATGAATGATGTATGGATGTATGTAAATAATGTAAATGGTGTATGATATATGAGATGTAAATGAGTGATAAATGAATGATATACGAATGTAATGTAATGATATATAAATGACATGTAAGTGAAATGATGTATGGATGAAAATGATGTGTAATGAATGATGTATGGATGAAAATGTATATGAATGATTTTGCAACTACATGATAATGACAATGTAATGAGACATAAATGCATGATGTAATGTAACTTGTATATGATGCCACGAAATGAGATGTTTATTGTGAAATTTATGATGAGATGAAGAAATGATTTTATATGCATGCTATTATGAAAATTGTATGTGTCAAGTATACTCAATCTTTAATAAGAAAAGATAACATCATTTGTGAATGAATCTTTGTAACTTGTGCAACCAATACTCTACAGATGTATTATTATGAATGCAATCTAGGTTAACCGTGCAATCCTATTTTATCAATGCAAACCTAAGTGTCATTTCAATAATCTTTTTGTTCTGCTTTGTATCATCACTGAGCTTTATTTTAAAATGTTGAAAGTGAATGCAAGCATCAGTGATATGAGATAGACCAATGATGACTTGAGTATTTCTTTCATGATTTTTGATATTGCAAGCAAACACAAGCATCAAGGTATAAGATAGACCAATGATGACCTGAGCATTTCTTGCGTAAACAAACAAGAATTAATCATTTTCTTAAGTGAATCGGAATGTCATCCATGGTACTTGGTAGAGCACTTCCCACAACAATTCACAAAATAATAATGACTAACTCACAAACAGCAAACAAAGAAAAGGTATCATTCTCCTTCCTTGCTTCTCTAGTTCAATACATTATCGAGTAGCTCCAAAGAAATGATAATCAAATGATAAGATGAAGAGCACCACAATTCAAATTCTACTTAATGTATTTTCAAATCATTATTCAGATTAGATCATCAGTGTTGAAATGTGTGTGCGGATGTTTGCATGATATTCTCAGACGTTTGACCAAATGATGTAACCTAAAAACCTATCCTAGGGGTCTCGGGGACTGATCAAAGATTAGTCTTGCCTACGTTATACATGCAGAGACCACGTAGTTCGACTGACAGAAACTCTACTTTTAATTGATGTAGACTCTATTTTTGTGTTTTCGATTTTTTTTTATGTTTTTGGTTTTTGAACTTTCTGATGTTTTTGATTTTTTTTATTGGATTTTCTGATGTTTTTGGATTTTATCAAGTATCGTCACTTGATGGTGTCATGTTTGACTACCTTTTCGTGTAAGCTGAAAGTCTATTTGTACCAGATAACACTAGGATGTTGCCCCCAAGCTAGGGTAAAACATGGTATCTCTGCTATGATATGGATAGTGATAATGATTATCTCAAATGATAGATGGAAATAATATGAAAGGAAACAATCGTAACAAAACTGTACCTAATAGATAGAGGAGTTTGGTGAAAATCACAAGTAACGCTTGTTTGCCAGGTTTTCATCAGTTGTTTTTATTGTGTCCTCTTTCCTTTTCTTTTGTATTTTATTTTTATTTTTATTTTATTTTATTTTTTGTTTTTCTCTTTTCTGTCATCATGACGCATGTTTGCCAAGTTTTCATCAAGACAACTTTATTGACCGTGCACTAGATATCCTCAAGTGTAGAATCGCCTGAGATGAATGCTATTCATGGGCTCCTCCAACATGTCTCCTTCTGGTGTAGACAGCCGGTATGCTCCTGATCCATAGACTGATATGATGACATAAGGCCCTCTCCAGTTAGGTTCAAACTTTCCCTTCTTTTCTCTATCTGCTTGATTTCTAGGGTTTTCCCGTGGGACCAAGTCTCCGATCTGGAAGACTCTAGGCTTAACCCTTTGATTATAGTTCCTAGACATCCTTTGTTGATAGGCTGTCAAATGATTGGCAACTTGTTGTCGACGTTCATCAATTAGCTCTAATTCTTGAAGTCTAGAGATCCTATAATCTTCATCTGAAATGAGTCCCTTTAGTGAAAACGAAGGGATGGAATTTCTACCTCAATAGGTAATATTGCTTCTAATCCATAGACAAGAGCATATGGTGTAGCTCCTGTTGGTGTTCTGATGCTAGTCCTGTAAGCCCAAAGAGCGGTTAAGCTGAACGTGCCAATCACGCCCTACCTCATTACAGTCTTCTTGAGAATCTTTAGGATTGTTTTGTTGGAAGCTTATGCCTGTCCATTACCTTGAGGGTAATATGGGGTTGAAAAGCGATGTTGGATGTGAAACTTTTCACACAATTCTTGGACGTCTTGGTTCTTGAAAGGCCTGCCATTATCTGTGATGATTGATTGGGGTATCCCATATCTACAAATGAGATAATTAAGTATGAAAGATGATATTTGCTTCCCAGTGATTGTGGTTAAGGGAACTGCCTCCACCCATTTTGTAAAATATTCCGTTGCTGTGATAATGAACTTGTGTCCATTAGATGAAGATGGGTTAATTTTCCCTATCAGGTCTAATCCCCACTGACAGAAATGCCATGTAGTTGTGAATGGATGGAGCTCCTGTGCCGGTGCATGTATAAGATTGCCATGAATCTAGCATTTTGGACATCTCTTGACAAACTTATAAGATTCTTGCTCCATGTGTGGCCAGTAATACCCCAAACGAAGGAGTTTCTTGGCTAAAGATAATCCACTTGAATGTGTACCACAAATTCCTTCATGGACCTCATGTAAAGCGAAAGCAGATTCATTATGTTCTAAACAACGCAAAAGAGTACCATCTAGGCCTTGACGGTAAAGGGTGTCAGCAATAATGGTGTGTTTGGTGGATTGGCGTATGAAGTTGCGCTTTTGGTTGCGAGAAAGATCTGGCGGTAAGATATTATCTTTCAGATAAGTATAAATGTCTCCATAAATGGAAGATTGGGCACTATCCAAAAGGCTTATGGTTTGGGATTTGGGACTTGCGTATGCAGGATTTGATACTTGTTCTACAATAAATCGATAACGATCTTGCGTTTCAAGCATTTGTAGAAGAGATGCTATTGTGGCCATGGCATCTGCTGCTTTGTTCTCTGATCTTGGTATCTACTCAAATTTGATTTCTATGAAGTATTTTCTTAGATCATCTACCAGTCTCTTATATAAAATTAGTGTGTCATCCTTAGTTTGGTAATCATTGTTGACTTGATAGATGATTAACTGGGAGTCTCCATACACCTATAGTTCTGTGATTTTCCAGTCAATAGCCACTTTAATTCCAAGGATCAAAGCTTCATATTCTGCCACATTGTTAGTGCAACGGAAGGTAAGCCTGTAAGATCGTGGAATGGTGTGCCCAAGAGGTGTGACAAATAAAATTCCTACCCCTGATCCATGTTGTGTGTAGGATCCATCGAAGTAGAGTTGCCACGGCTGTGTTGTAATGTTGAGGATATCCGCATCAGGAAATTCCATGGTCATAGGATGACCGTCTGATAATGGAGCTTCTGCTAATTGGTCAGCGATGACTTGTCCTTTGATAGCTCACCTTTCGACATACTGAATGTCAAACTCACTGAGGAGCATGACCCACTTTGCCAACCTTCCTGTTAAAGCTGCCTTGCTCAGTAAATACTTGAGAGGATCAATTTTTGCAACGAGCTTGATAGTGTGAGTGAGCATATAGTGTCACAATTTTTGCGTTGCAAATACTACTACTAAGCATGATTTTTCAATGAAGGTGTAGTTTACTTCATGTCCATTGAGTGTCCTGCTGATATAGTATATTTCCTGTTCCTTTCCATCTCTATCCTCTTGTGCTAGCAAGGCTCCTAAAGAAATATCTATTGTTGCGACATATAACAACAATGGCTTGTCTTCACTGGGTGGTACCAAGATTGGCGGTGTCATTAAATAATGCTTGATGTGGTTGAAATTATTCTCACACTGTTCATCCCATTTAAAGGACACATTTTTATGCAAAAGATGATTGAATGGATGACACCGATCTACTAGTTGAGAGATGAATCTCCTGATGGACTGTAGTTGGCCTTGTAAAGATCTTAATGTACTGATATTCTTAGGAGGTGGCATTTCCATGATGGCTTTGACTTTTGCTGGATCTACTTTAATTCCTTTTATAGAAACTATGTATCCAAGGAGTTTTGCTGATGTTACTCCAAAGGCACATTTCTTAGGATTCAATCTGACTTTGAATTTTTCCAACCTGTCAAATATTTTGGCTAGTATCTCTAGATGTCCTTCCCTGGTGTGAGACTTGGCTAAGATATCATCCACATAGTCTTCTATGAATGTGTGCATCATGTCATGGAATATTGTTGTCATAGCTCGCTGGTATGTAGCTCCTGCATTCTTTAACCCAAAAGGCATGACGTTCCAGTGAAAGGTACCCCATGGACATGTGAATGCTATCTTTTCTTGGTCTTCAGGAGCTATTTGATTTGATTGTATCCTGAAAATCCATCCATGAGTGATAGCATTTGATGGCCAGCTGTTAGATCTACAATCATGTCTATGTTTGGCAAAGGAAAATCATCCTTTGGACATGCTTTATTTAAATCCCGGAAATTAGTACATATTCTAATGGTGTTATCTAGCTTTGAAATAGGTACAATGTTGGATATCCATTCTGCATAATCAATAGATATGATAAATCTAGCATCTAGTAGTTTCTTCAAATCATTTTTGACTAATAATGCAACATGTGGATGCATTTTTCTCAGCTTTTGTTTTACTGGTTTAGTGCCAGCTGGTAAGGATAAGTGATGCATAATGAGATCTGTGTCTAAACCTGGCATGTCAGAGTATGACCAGGAAAAAATGATGCATCGTTCTTTAAAGAATTTGACAAAATCTGGCTTTTCTGTATCTGTCATGGATGCTGCCAAGTGTAGGATTCTTGCTTTCTCTATTGTGCCAATATTAATAGACTGTGTGGGTTCTATCAACACTAATGATCTTTCATGGTAATGTTGCGGGAGGATGTCAAACCTTCCATCCTTTGGTGCCTCAATGAGGTTTTCACCATTGGATGCGTTCTTTGTTTTTACTATTTTAGGATCAAATACTGCCATAGAATGGTTTTCACCATTAGATCCATTTTTTTCTTTCATAGTTTTGCAACTGGAAGGCTTGGTGTCCTCCTGCCTAAAATTTTTGTTAAAAGAAGTATTGGTAGAACAAGTATTAGATTCCTCACAGCAAAGGTAATTAATGATGACATAATCATTGTCAAAAATAGGGAGATCAATAGGGTGTTGGGGTTCCCATTCGATAAGCTCGGGATGCAGTAAAGGCAATGAGTCATTAGATGGGTTGAGGTCAGCGATTGTGAAAGCTCGGATGGAAATGTCGTCTAGGTTGTTACTGGTTATGTCAAGGCCTACAAAGGTATTTTCTTCCACATCATTTATCTCAATCGATGTCCGTTCATCTTCACTTGAGTCATCGAAATTTTGTGTTGCAGAGACAATAGGATTAAAACTCGAGCTTTGACCCTCCTCACGTTTGGGGGTATACTTTTTGATAATGTCGATCTGAATATCTTCATAGGAAACATCTGATAAGTTGTCCCACTCATATTCATTTAAATCTATTTCAGAGTTATCCCGTTTTTGAAGAATACGCTCCACAGTTTTATTAGTGATTTCTGCTCTTGCTTCTTCTGTGTATCCTAGTCCAGTTCTGCCATTCTGATGAATTATGAGGACTTGGATTGGTTTTGTTATACTTTGTTTCCCTCGATCAAGAGATCCTTGTTCTGCTGCATATCCTAGTCCCGTTTTATCCTTATGTTGGAGCGTAAGAGGCTGGATTGGTTCTGTTATGCCTTGTTTCCTTAACCCAAGAGGTCCCTGTCCTGAATATCCCATCTTCTCCAGAATAGTTTTTCCCTTTCCATACTGATTTGTCTCTATGATATTGCTTGTAGAAGTAGAGGCTTCCTCATCCTTATAAAGCCAATTTAGTATGGCCTTATCTTCTGATTCTTCATCTAAGTTCCCAGCTTTTACAAATCTGCCATCTAATGCTGTTGTAGATTGTCCTGAATTTTGGGTGATTGTAGATGGCTGTCCATATGTTTGTAAGGAGGGTAACATTTGTGATAGATGAAATGAGTGTCCCACACCATATTCACTTATTCCTTTGTCACTTATCTATACTTCCTTGGTGAATTGATGTGAGAGTGGAGCCAATTGTTCTTCAACACTTGAAGGATTAGATTGTGCTACCCTTATCTCTCGTGATTTTTGTTGTTTTGGAAGCCACTTGGATATGAGGCTTTGCTGCTGCTCACCATCTGATGTGCTAACTTCTCTATTGTGAGGTATCAATGTATCTTGAAATGTTTTTAATGCATGACAAGCTTGAGTGTCGTTATAGTCTACTATGATTGTTACCTCCTGTCCATTGATGGAAAATTTCAGGCATTGATGATAGGTGGAAGGTACTGCTTGCATATCATGTATCCAAGGGCATCCCAACAGTATGTTGTATGTCAGTTCCCTATCTAAGACTTGGTAAACCACTTTTTGGACAATAGGTCCCACTTGAATGGGTAATATGATCAACCCTTTAGAGGACCTTTCTTCTTCATCATATGCTTTGATTGTGATTTTTCTTCTTGTATCAATGGCTTCATCTGAGTATCCTAGTGCACGAATCATCTTTAAGGTACAAATATTTAAACCAGCCCCTCCATCTATCAGGACACGCTTTACACAGTGTTTATGGATGAAGACTTCAATGTGCAGGGCAGAATTATGTGGATGGGTGAGTGATACATCATCATGTTCAGAAAATGAAAGGCAATGAGGTGCAGATAGATGTCCTACCATAGCTTGGAACTGACACACATCCAAATTGTTAGGTACCATAGTCGATACAAGAGCTTGTTCAAGAACCTCTTTGTGTGATGGGGAAATCTTTAAAAGTTCCAGGATGGATATTTGTGCTAGTATTTTCTGCAATTGATCGATGAGATTATATTGATTAGAGGGAGTATCCACAGATGGGGATGATATTGATGCCCCTTTCAATATAACTTTGGATTGTTCCCTTGTTGTGGCATTAACCAGTTGGTACTCTTGTTTCCCTTTGAGTGTGATTACGTTAATTTGGTTTTCAGATTTGTCCATATGTTGTACCAAATTGGTAGATGTAATGTCATTGTTTCGATTGATTTGATTGCATAACTCTTCATCCTCCTTGGTAGCAGAAAAATAAAGGATCGTTGTGTCATAAAGATAACCGACATTTTTACCTTTGGTGTTTGCAGAAGAAGATTCTCCCTTCTGATAATTGGGTAGAGGATTTTTGAACATTATATGATCTTTGTTTGTTTGGTGTCCCTCTACAAATACTTTCTTTTGAATAATGAGGTCTTGTACCGCATGTTTTAATTGCCAACAATTTTCAGTCATGTGGCCTTTATTTTGATGGTAGTGACAGTAATGTAAGTCATTCCACCATGATGGTTTGACTTGAGGGTCCCAATTTCTAGCCTCTTGTACTTGGATGAGTTTTTCGTCTAAAATTTCTTTGAGGACTGATTCCAATGATTTTCCTAACGGCGTGAATTTTTGTTTATTGGATGGTCGTTGGAATGATTGGGTTTTTGTTTCTCCAGTGTTTTGATTATTTCCTTGATCACTACTTTGTTTGACATTAAAACCATTGTTTTGTTTGTTTGTAGTGGTTGGTGTCAAGGTGAATACTGGTTTAGCTGTGTGTGTATCGATCATGGTATCAATATTCTTGTTCTTTTGCCAAAATCTTGGCTTTTCGTTGTTGTTGTTAGAAGAATTGTTATTGTTTGAACCTTCAATGAAGTGTTTGATTGTTCCTCTTTTGATTAGAGCCTCCTCGATTTTGAGCCCCTTTTCGATAACTTGTTCAAATGTAGATGGACATTGTAAGTCCAATCTGTAATTCATGTCATCCACTAAGTTATCAATGAACATCTCTATCTTCTCCTCTTCAAGAATAGATCTGGGGTATTTGGCAAATAGCCTTCTCCATCGTTGGAGAAAGGAAAGAAACTTTTCACCCTTTACTTGTTTGGTGTTGTAGAGTTCTTTTAAGGTTACCCCATGTTGGATGTTGAATGAGAAGTGTGTTATGAACCTATTGATCAGTTCTTCAAAAGATTGGATCCCAGGTTCCAATTTAGAAAACCACTCCATGCAAGTGTTTCCTAAGCTTCTTGGAAATAATCGTAGTAAGTAAGAGTCCTCATGTGTGAACTCTATACTCATGGCTCGAAATTCCCGTACGTGATCAAATGGATCAGTTCTCCCATTGTATTTGTTGTACGTTGGGTACTCACAATACCGTGGAAATGGTATCATGTTAATGCTTGAGTCGAATGGATAAGGGAAAATGTCCTGTAAGGAATATCTTTTTGTTGGCCCTTGTTGGATATTTTGGAACTACAATTGTAATTTTTGGATTTGTTTTGTCAAAGCAACTATTTGATTTGGATTTTCTATACTAGTTGGGTTAGGTGTGGTTGTTTCCTTGAGTTGATTAACATCAAAGTCTCTAGGAAGCTTAGCACCTTTGTCAGCTAATAATAGAAGATACTTTTCCATATCTTGCTCTAGCATCTTTTCCATAAATTTATGGAAATGAGGGTCTTGTTGAACTTTCTCGATTTCCTCTATGGTTATTTCTTTCTCATGTGAGTTAATGAGAGGATCAGTGTTGCTATATCATCCCCAAGGGTTTTCTTCAGCCATGGCTGCTATTCTTTCATTTTCTTCTTCTTGTTGTTTTTGATATGCTGCTCGTGTGAAAATAGGCATACAAACGTTTAAATTTTTACCCTAGACTTTGATCTTGGATTTTTTTGATTGGATAAGTGTCAAGGTTGTTGATTTTAAAATCTAATTTAGTCTTATCTAGTCTCGTGATGGAAGGATGATAAAATCCTTGATAGGGAAACTTTGACAGAAAATCTCAGATTTGGTGATAATGACACTATGCGAGATGTTTCAAGATCTAGGTGTAGGGGTAAAGCTTTCCTTTTGTGTGACTTAAGTGTTCTGGATTGAAAAAAAATGTTCTGGACTGATGAAAACCTTGTTATCGATATGGGAAAACTGACAAAATGTCCTACCAACTCTCTATTTTTCTGACTTTATGGCGCGCTAAAATAGAGACACAAAGCGCTGAAACAGAGACCTGGCGCGCTGTAACAGATACCCAAAGCGTTGAAACAGAGACTGGGCACGCTGAAACAGAGCCCCAACGCGCTGAAACAGAGACTGGGCGCGCTGGAACAAAGCCCCAAAGTGCTAAAACAGAGACTCTAAGCGCTAGAACAGATACCTGACGCGCTAAAATAGATGAGCTACGCGTTGGAACAGAGACTGAAAGCACTAAAACAGAGGAGCTACGCGTCGGAACAGATACCAAATGCACTAAAACAGATACCAGATGCACTGGAACAGATACCCAAAGCGCTAAAATAGAAACCGGACGTGCTGGAACAGAATAGTGATGCGCTAAAACAGAACCTTAAGGTGTTTAAGATAGAAACTATCTTATTCTATGAAACTCACTTGGTCTGATGTCGTATTGGATGGCTGGTTGTGGGATGTATTCTGGACAAATTCTTTGACTGTGGTTGTGGTGTTGCCTAAGAGCTCTTCTTTGATAAAATGCTTGTGAATCTAAGGGAGCTATAGCATAGTTGTCCATATAACCTCTAGAAAAATCGTGATACCTATGAATAAAAGTCCTATGTTGGAGTAGAACTTTCCTACTTTGGTATAGAAATCGTTGCTTTCTTAAAAGTTGTTTGTATGCAAGTGTTTTCTTTGGTTTTTTGATTCGTTTGACAAGAGACTTCTTGACAAACTTGGTGGATACCCAATCTCGAATCATGAGAAATCCACAAGTGCTTTGATTTTGAGGATTTTCTTGTGATGATCTTATCTGAGTTTAATGAGAGAAAACACAGCAAGCAAAAATAGAATGGTTATCTTTTAAAAATCCTAGAATCTAAACAGATAGTGTATGTTCTCAAGAATCAATGATTCTTCTTGATTTTCACTGGTTTGATAACAAGATAAGCACTTCAGATAGACTCACTCCTAGAGATAAAAGGTCATTGTTATATACTCGAACGGCCCACAGCTTGGAATTGCATCGACTCACACAGCCATGTCACCCCCTAGAGGGCGCTCGTGTTTTTGTCTTTTCCAGGTGCGTACTTAGAGTGACGGAAGTGGATACCGGATCCCCTAAGCAAACAGTCCTTGGAAATTATATGGTGAGTGCTTGAGGGTAGATTCTTCCCCGCCCCTGCACCGCCGAATATTACAATGTTTAGAAACTGATAGGTGTGCTTCTATTTCTAGGTTCTTAGATAGGGTTTCTGTTTGGAGCGGCAAATGGATAAACTCCCTCGAGAGACCTCCTAATCTTTAGAACAAAGATTTTGGGCATGGTTATCCTGCGCACTTCCGTTGAAAGAGGGTTTCCCAAAATTCACATAAATTTTAAAGTGGGTTGGAATGCCATGGCTTTTGGCTGTCCCCACTCAGGTTGTTCCCGTAAGGTGAGTACTTTTTCCCACTACGGCAGGCCTGTCTAAAGGTTTTAAGAAAGCTTTAAAATGCGTAAAGTAATGGTGAGTCTGGTATTCTGATGCACCCAGTTAAGGGGAGAGCATAAACCTATCACCCAATCACAGCAGAGAAATTGTTCTTTTTAAAACCCAAAAGACAAGTTAGCTAATCTATATGGAGATATTGCTCCATAACAGCATAATGTTCATTTTTAATCCCACAAAACAAATATGAAGTTCCTATCCTAGGATTGATCAATTTTTATCTATTTCTATCCTAGGATTGGTAAATTTTATCCATTTCTATCCTACGATTGGTAAATTTTTTCCAAAATTAGACAAAAATAAAGTCTGGCCGCGGACGCGTCGGATCCAGATTGGAAAAAAATGCTTTTGAAGATAATAAAGTGGCACGCTGAAATAACAACCTGGCGCACTAGAACAGTGACGTGGCGCATTGGAATAGTAACTCGGCACACTGTAACAGAAACCTGGTGTGCTGAAATAGACCACCGACGCGCTGCAAAAACTCATGATTTCGCGAAAACTTTCACGCCGATACTTGTAGGACACAATTTTCAAAATTTTAGCAAAATATGGGGTTAGGCCCCACGGTGGGCACCAATTTGTAAGCGGTAGAATGGGGAAAACAAGTTAAACAATGCATCTACACTTCTAAATAGGACATTGCATCTAAGATTAAGAAATTTAAACTAATTTAAACTAAAAAACTTCAGAAATCTATCCTATTGCTCTTTAACTCTAAAGATTGCTCTAATCTACTTAGCTTTCATATTTGTAAGCTAATTAAACTATTGTAATGACACTTAGAGAATGAGAAATGAACTAATTCTATTCCTATGTGATTAAATATGCAAATCTATTGTAATGGCAGCCATGACTACAAATGTTGGATGCTGGATGAGTGCTTGAATGCTTGATTGCTTGGATGCTTTGGATGCTTGGAAAACCTGCAGAGTAAGATTGCACAAGTTGGGATCCTTTTCCTCTAGCCAAAGAGTTGTATTTATAGCTTTCACGGCAGCACAATTGCACAGGAATACGGGATGAGGGGCTGTGATTCCATTTGGAGAATTCAAAGGTATGGGATGAGAAGATGGAGTTGATCATGGAGAATGGTTTCTCCCCATGAAAACACTAGGCAAGAAGAGAGGGAGGATTGATGGAAGAAGATTGAGAGGACTTCCTGCAAGTTTGTCCCCGAAGCTCTTCCCGTGAATGGAAGTGCCATTAATCAAATTTTTGAAAAATTTAATTTTATTGGTGAGTGAATAGTGGTAAAATTTATGCATAAATTTAAATATTTAAATTTATTTAAATTTAGCAAAAAGAGGTTTTGAATAATTTAATAAATCAAACTATAGGGTTTGTTTATTAAATTAAAACAAAAGGACAATGATAATTAAATAAAAGATTTTAAAATATCTTTATTTAATTAAGAAGAAAATGTGATGAGCTAATTAAATAACATAGATTATTTAAGTTTGTGTATTTAATTTATGATAAAATTATAAAAGAAGTAATAATGATAATAATTAAATAAAACAAAGTTTTTAATTTTGTTTATTTAATTAAGAGAGAAATGATATAATGAAAATGATAGTAATTAAGTAAAACAAAGTTTTTAATTTTGTTTATTTAATTATGAGAAAAGATAGAAGAATTAATAAATGAACTTAATATAAATAAATATTTCTATTTATTTACTAAGTAAAAGAATTTAAGATTAATTAATCAAATAAGTCATATTCAATTAATTAGATTCTCCAGACCAATTTTAGGTGTCTACAATCATCCCAAGTCCATTGAATGTTTGCTTCTTATCCTTAAGCTTGTTTCAAGACATTGAATTAGCTAGCCTAGGGGTTTGACTAAGGAGGACATGACTCTCATAATCCAACAAATTCCCCAAAGATGTTTATTAACATGACCATTCCTTACTCAAATTTAGATAATAAGAAATTGAGGTGAACAACTTTTAGATGTTCACACTTAGCTTGATCATATTCATGAATAATAGACTAAATTCACATGTCAAAGCACTTTCACACTTGTACAACTGAATCCCTGATTGCGAACTTGATTCACTCAAGAGAACAACCAATTCCATATTTCTATTCAACTATCATATTAAGCCTTAAAATTTTGAAAGCTTAATAAATTGATTCATTGAAACTCCAACAATTTCTTTTCATAACCGATTTTCTATCATATTTAATTCATTTAATTTGTATAATTACTTAAAAGCATTTATTGTTCAAATCCCAACGCTATTATCTTTATGCTTATTGAGTGAGTTATTTTTTGAAAAAAAAACATTAAAAATATAAAAATACTTAAAGACATTAGAGATATTTGTAGAAATATTGAATTAGAGGCACAAAAAAATCAGCATGCATGATATGCAAGTTTCATGAGAGATTAGAGTACCTAGCTTCCAACATGCCCTAAATGAAATGAGATTCCACACCTAGATGGAAAATTTTAATAGTGCTTGCAGAATCAGATTTTATATAAATGGATCGTCTATTTGTTGTATAACTGACGTCATCTATTCGTTTCAATGTGCAGCTTATGTGAAACAGCTGGCCAAAGAATACGGAAAGTTAAATTTTGACCCAAAAAAAAAAAATGAAAACTGTCATCTTGATTATTTGCTTGCTCTTATTGTCATATAGTTGGCAATAATGAAATCTTAATCAGTTCCAAAAAGATTTTGGAGAATTAAAAAATATATAATTTGCAAGATGCATCCCACTTGTCTGCATTCTACAGTTTTCATGAGCCTGGAAAAGTATGAGACATCATGAATTTCAAATCGCAGTCTATTCTGCTTAAAGTTTCATCCCATATAATTATTGTCCTTAATCTAAATAGATCTGCACCATGGAATTGCGTGGAATAGTAGGCTGCAACAGAACAAAAGGTACACAAATTAAAACGCAATAGCGCTACACGGCGGATATTTAACCGACTCAAATCTGATATTCTTTTCCTTGTGCTCTGTGTCGCTTTAATTTTACTCTTTTTTCTTTGTTCTTTCTTCATATTTTCACGGAACTTAAACCCCAATTCACATTTGCTCTTCCCCATCATTATAAGCCCATTTTCTTTGACATGTGCCTAGAACCTTCACCCTCATCCATGAGGCCAACTGAGATGTTAAATAAACTTTGTATTATTACTGCTATTTTAATTATTATATTTATGATAATTTTTATTTAGATTTAAATTTGTAACAAAGAAATGTCTCGATATATTTATATAATGATAAATGGTGTAATCTTATATGAAGTTGGACTCATTCCTCTAGCTTCTACTTATTTCTATACATACACATACATATGCATAACCCCCTTTATCTTTAGATGCACATACTCCAATATATTGATTATATCCCACATTTATAACACTTATTTACACCTATAGCCACAACCCTTCTATTTTTTTTGAATTTAGATGATAGCACAAATAGAGGACAGCACAATCACACTATGTTCTACTAATCATAATTTCACCCTCTCTAAATTATCACCTAATTTCATAATCTTGGTTTTAGAATTTTATTTGTACCAATAACAACCATTTTGACACTTTACCAACTAATCTTGGTTGTAGAATTTTACATTTACCAATAACAACCATTTTGACACTTTATTAACAATGAAGTCACCAAATTTCTTATGTATTATACCAATGAATATTTTCTTCTTCTAAATATTAAAAACAATAAACAATTTGAAATCTATTTGTTCTAATTAGGTCAAATTTTTAGTCTAAATAGAACATTAACATATTGTATAAATTTAGCTATCTTGCACACTTAAGATAGATTAAGTCATCCCTTACATTTTTGTGAACCTAACATGTGTTCACCTAAACCTTGTACTTGTAGGTTCCCTTATTACATTTTGGTGAGCCTCCACTTTAGCACCAAAACTTTCTTCATTCTTTTTTCTTCCAAAATAAAATTAAAATAAAAATTTCCTCAATTTTTCATGGGCCCATTCCATAGTCCTAGCCTTAGGTTAACCCATTCTTCCTCCCCCTCGATCCACCTTTGATATCATTTGATTCATTCCTTCTCAACATCTCCTTTACCATCACTTACATGCTATTACCCACACCTTGCTTAACTAATTTTCTAGCTTCCATATTTTCCCATGGACCCTCTTAAAGTGATGATGGGGCTCACACTTGTATTGATCCTTTCACATGGAAAAATGGACTCTTCTTCTATTCTTCCCCTACTTATCTTCATTTACAAGATGAAATCTACCTTGTAGACAATATTGAGTGTGCTATCATCATTGATGACTTCCTTAACATCCCATTGGTTGAACTTCCTCCTATAGTAGATATTGATTGATCTTTCTTTGATTCTTTATGCACTATAACTTCTCTTACATTTGAGTTGTATGTCTTATATTTGGACCCTTACCATTATACATATTCACATTCCTTACATCCTACCCCTTCTATGCTATTTCATTTTTTGGAGGTATTGCCATCTACTACTTTTGAGCTACATCCTCCTATATTCGCTTTCATCAATACAAGACCCTTCCCAATTATTACTCTAACTTGTACTTCTCACCCTACCCATGATATATCACTACCTTCTTCCAAACCCACACATTACTCCATCTTCTTACCCAACCTTATTCTATATCCATGAAAAACTATAAAACTTTCTCCAAAGTTGAATGTTTCACTTTATTCTATTAGTACTCCATCTACATGACTATATTCTCCCTTACCCCTTCATATTCTTTCAATACCCCTCTTGTGACTATAGAGAGTCTTTCTTTTGACAAGTATAATGGCTATGGTGAACCCTTGCAATTTCATGTGAGATACTTTTGTATCGTTTTCCTAACCTATACCTATTATATAATTCTATCTTAGCCAAATTATTTCCTATCACCTTGATAGATATCACTTCCAATTGGTCCTATACCTTACCTATTGACTCTATACACTCCTTTTCTAATGTTTTTAATGTGTGTATCTTTCATTTTTAGTATAATAAGGAACCCAATATCTCCCGTATTCATCTAACACAATGCAAAAAATATTTTCATGAAAGTGTTAAGGATTACAACTCTCAATCCTTTTCCTTGCTTATCTAATGTGGTTCCCAACATTTAATGACCTTATCCTGTCTCTTTTCTAAGATAATTTTTTGTTATATATAAAAAAGGATTTGTTTTCTCAATATTTTTGATCTCTTTCTAACCTATCTCTTTACAACATTCAACTCAAGTAAATTATCCTATAGCATACTCACCAAAAAACTGACAAAACCTCTCCTATCCCTCCACCCATGGATCCACCTTGTGATATTTCTTCACCTATCCAACCTTCTTCCTACATATTCAAGCTTGAAAATAGATCATATTCACCTCTTTCTAATCCTCATAAGTGTATTTTACCCACTCTTACAATCCAAAATTATAACCATCATACCTATCCAATTCAAAAAAATTCTTAAGCATGGTCCCTCATCTCTTCTATATTGTTCATGTCCTTAGATATTTTACCACTCTTACTAATCATTGTTGCACCTTAAAAAAAAATAAAAAAATTAAGACCTTTGTGTTGAGTTTATTAACATTATCTCATTTGATACACCTCTTTCATCTTCCCTTTAGGATAATATTATATTGGTACATGAGATCAATACAACACATTACACATCTCTTACATTTTATACACATGATGTCGATCAATTCCCCTTTTCTACATAAAATTTTGAAATTCATTTGTGCCTATTCCTTCCATGAATTCACCACCTTCATTTAGGTTTTTGGATCCCACTTTTATTCTTCAAGCCTCTCCTATACTTACCATGTCCTATATTCCTACTATAACTAATACACTTCTCCCTTCTTCCAATGAGAACTTGTTGCATTACGTTGTACGAAATCGTTATGCAACTTGTGTATTCACTCATAATATATATTTTAATATTTATATAACATTATTTTTAATTATCCTTGTGAGGTGCACTTGGCTAAGTAATTAGTTAATTTCACATCTTTCATTGGTTGATTCTAATTCCAAATTTATTTGTTTGGTTGTGTTGGTATCTATTATCTAGCACTCACAACTTTCTTTCCTTTACTACTTTTCATTTCATGGTGACACAAATTCAAGAGAAACCATCTTCCTTAGTAATAACACAACCATATTCATTACTATTGTCCCCATATATACTCTTAGGGGAAAACACCATTTCTTTTTGCTTATTTTGGGTGAAAAATGTAACATCTTATTTTGCCAATTTATAAGAAAAATATGTAACATCTTCCTTTTCCTATTTGCAAGGGAAAATATCATCAACACTAGGGACATATATCCTAGATTCATCCTACATATTTCCTTCCTAAGGACCTTTTCCTTCTATCATCTCCTTTTATCTACCTTAAAATCAAT
Source organism: Sequoia sempervirens (assembly GCA_007258455.2). Taxonomy (NCBI): domain Eukaryota; kingdom Viridiplantae; phylum Streptophyta; class Pinopsida; order Cupressales; family Cupressaceae; genus Sequoia; species Sequoia sempervirens. Next base: position 3,660 of record VDFB02099782.1, on the reverse strand, counting down.
TTGCATATACTTCTTATATGCAATTATTTTAAGGGAGGCACATACTCTATCCATGTATACTCTATTTATACTTCTAGCATTCTTTCCTAGTGTCAATAATTTTTTGGTTACAAGTATAGAGTATGCCAGAGAAAACTTTAGTGGCGAATCTTCACCAATTGGCAAATAGTACAAGCTAAAAAGGAGGTTGAATCACCAGGTTTTTACAAAAAAAATAATTTTGTCTCGATTAATTCTCCTATGCATTATTTTTTAAACTAATAAATCAAATTGATTCGCCATGTAAATGATGCATCACTGGAACTGATTCGCCAATAGTTTATACTATAATTACAAATATTAATTATATTTGCTAGTAATATTATATTCCTACCATTAATTTTGGGGAAATATCGCCACTAATAATAAATTACCATTTAATTTTAGGGATATTTTAGCCTTGAATAGGGCTTTTATATATTGCCATTAAATCATCAATTAGCTTTTTAATCAGATGGCTACAAGTTGATTCCATGACCTATATGCACGTGCCTTTTAAAAGGCTTGTTGAGGCCTAAAATTTGTTTTGGGCAACATGATTAAATCAATTGTGTGGCCCAAAACAAATTTCAGGCCTCAAGAAGCCTTTTAAAAGGCACATGCATATAGGTCATGGAATCAACCTACAACCATCCAATTAAAAAGCTAATCAATGGTAACAATTTCACTTTTCATTTAGTCTTATTTTTAAAGTGAGATTTAAAAAAAAAATTAATATGTGTGTGCTCCGATGCATTTTCGATAGTGAATTTATGCTTAGTGGTGAGGGGCTCTACCCCTCGATCCCGCATGTATCACAACAGGAGTGTGTCAGGGCTGCTATCCCCGAACCCCGCAAGGGGGCGTTGCCCCCTCGACCCCCACATGGGGGCTCTACGCCCTTGACCCCCACAAAGGGCGTTGCCCCTTGACCCCGTCGAGTGCTCCTGCCCCCAGGCCCCTACTTCAATATTACAAAAAAAAAAGGTGCGGGAACTGCACCAACCAACTATGCAAATTTTTAAAGGAGAGATTCGCCATTGTAATTAATCTTTTTAGTGATTATTCAATAGGATTTTCCCTTGTGGTTATTATTTTTACCAATTATTCATTAATATTCGCTAGGATTTTACAATTTTTTAATAATGTGTATAGATTCGCTAGGAAAATTATAGCACTTAGCCAAGATTCTCCTAGATTTTACACCTTCGCTGAGGGGGGTGTTTCTTAAAGTTATCCCTGGAGTATGCTTGGACATGGTCATCTTTATCCAAATCACCTAGCACTAGAGCATGCTAGCACATGTGATTCATCTTTGTAAGGAAAAATCCCAATATGAACCTCCAATATCATATGATTTTATTAAAAAAATGCTTGGTATATGTAAGTATGCATATCTATGCACCACATAAAGTGAAACCGAGATAGTTAATTTCCCATATCAACCCTTTAGGGAAAGTAATGTATATTTTAGATCTAAGTAAATTTCAGTAGTATAGTAGCATGTACATTAACACTTCTAAGCACAAGAATGAAGAAAAATAAATTAAAGTGAAGAAACACTAATATATGTGTTGAAAACCCTTTTGGGTAAAAAAAATCCACACTCCAAAGCATTAAACAAATGTATTAATTTGTGACAAAAAACATGTTAGAATACACTTGCAAGCTCAAGCCTTAACACGAAGCTCTACATCTTTCTCATCTAGAGAAGAATTGATAACATAATCTTAGAAAGGTAACCACTCACCTTTCTTCACAATACACTATCCTCTAGCTCCAATATATAGGCAAAGGCATCCAACAAAAACCTTAAATGGTCTCACAAAACCATTAGCTAAAAGCATGAGCTAAGTGGTCAAAAAGGAAATAGACCTCATGATGTGTCCAAGAGTTACAAGCATATTTATAGAAGCTTCAAGACCTTTCTCATGAACTTGGATATCCAACTTAATTAGAGAACAAAAACAACCCATTGAGGGATGAAATAATAACGCCCCAAGTTTGGAAAGGACAAACAACTCTTACAAATCATCAAAGATACCTCTTACAATTCCATAGATGCTTCATACACATCATAATGAAGGTAAATATCATTGGTCCACTTTGTAACTCCCTACAATCATTTTCATGTATGTGTCATATAATTTATTGTAAGTCTCATATATTACAATGTCATAAAGGCATTAGCTTATCTTACAACTTCTACAAAATTCACAAGATTTTGACACAAGGATAGGAGTGCCACTTCAAAGTTTAATTCCCTACTTTCCATGAGGAAAAATAATAAATAAATAATATAAGTGAACATGAAGAATGGGAGGTTGAGGCACCTTTTCTTAGCAATCTTGTCATCTAGTTCTCATGATTTCTAGCAACAATGCAAAATAGATCTTGAATCATATATTTTATTCATTTAGCTATCTTATTTTCTCTACATATATACTTTATTTATTTTCTCTAAAGTGGACATTCTAATTATTACATTCTTCTTTCAAATATAATATTTCCTCTCTAGTAGTTTTATTATATGTTTTTTCTAGGTTTTATTTTGTTATATATTGGATTATATAGTATTTTCATTAATATACTTGGTGTTGCAAGTTTTATATTTTTTAATATCTGTATGATTGAGTTTATGTTTTTCTAGCATCATTGTGTTCTAGATTTTTCTTGTCTAACACATTATTTAGTAGATATTAGTCTAGGGGCATGTATTCTTTCATTGAAAGACTATTGTGTATCCTTTTTTGTATGCTCAAATAATTTAATATTTTTTTGCACATTTTCATTTTTGTACTTCAATAAGCTAATATCACCTAGTGGCATCAACCTACTAAATTGGAAAAAAATCTAATGTCAAAAAATTTATATTCTACAATTTTGACATTATAAATTGTACCTATTTCAATGTCAATTTCTCTTGGTGTATTTTAGGATCCATTTAGCCTATTACTTAGCATTTTTTAAATCCAGATGTAAATTTTTTGTGATATGTTGTGCACTTATTTTTTATGTTGTGCCTATTACTTAGTATGTTCATTTTATATTTTTTTTCATTTTCTTCTTCTTGGATTAAAGCACAATCATGAGAAGATCTATGAAATTGCACTAGCATCTCACAATCATGTGATTATATGAACTTTATTGAATGTTTTTTTGACTAATTTTTTCATAATTGACATTCACCTCTAACATATTGAGTATTCAACTATCTTCTTCTAACTCCTTGCCAATTTAGATTTTGAATTGGGATCCCTTCTCTTTTCCATGCTATAAAACTTTCACATCATAGGTATCGTGTTATAAATATCTAAATTTTTTATTTATTTTTTCCCTATCTATTAATGCATTAAAATGCTTCTACTTGCTAAGTATTTGATTGGATCGTAAATACAATCTAGCATTTTTTGCAAGAGAAAAGATATACCTAGATATCTATAACATATGTGAACCAGTTGGCCAAAGAATATGAAAAGTTAAATTTTAACAAAAAGTAGAAACTGTCACCATGATGCTTTGCTTGCTCTAAAAAAAAGTAGAAACTGTCATCATGATGCTTTGCCTACTTTGAAAAAAAGTAGAAACTATCATCATGATGCTTTGCTTTCTCTTATTGTCATATAGTTTGCAATATTGAAA
>VDFB02099781.1:0-13761 GCA_007258455.2 Sequoia sempervirens | reverse complement strand
GTCCCAATTAGGGAATCGAAGCATGTCTAGGAAATGATGGTAAAGGGTTACAACCTCATCAAATAGCAAAATATATTAGAGAGCAAGAGGAAGCGGATGCAAGAATTGTTCATAGCACAAACCATCCTTTGAGAAGAGGGGGATCAAGGAGGCCCCTTGTTTCTTCATCTCGTAGTTCCTTTCTAGTTGTTGCTGTAGAGAGGTGGGTAGAAGTGAAGAACTTATTAATATGAAGAGAAGCAAGGGGCTATTAGAGAGAGCATTTTAAAATGATGCTAGAGAGATTGTAGATCAAGCCATTGCAAGATGTCTACATGCAAATGGTTTGTCCTTCAATGTTGTTTAATAACCATATTGGCAGGATACATTGAGAAAAGTAAACAAGGCTCCACAAGGGTATACAAGGCCTAGTTATGAGAAGGTGTGTAGCACATTACTAGCAAAAGAAGTAAAAAATATAGACAATGCATTGGCTCCCATTAGAAATTCATGGAAACAAATGGGGGTGTCTATTATTTCTAATGGATTGAAGGATGCCAAAAATCAGCTATTAATCTTTGTGATTGTAGTGTGCCCTAAAGGGGCAATGTTTTTGAAAGCTATGGATTGTGAGGGACAGGTGAATGATGTACAATTTATTGTTGACATCCTTATATAGTGCATTTAGGATGTGGGTCCTCAAAATGTTGTTGTCCAAGTAATAATGGAGAACACAAAGAATTGTAGAGCTGCAGCTATGTTGGTTGAGACATGGTTTTCACATATATTTTGGATACCTTGTGTTGTCCACTCTCTCAACCTCATGCTACAAAAGTTGGAAAGGAAAATAAATTGGATCAAACAAATCTATGCTGAGGCTGAAGAGACTCAAATGTTCATCACAAACCACCACATGTTATAGGCCATTTTTAGATCATTTTCACAGTTGGAATTGTCGAAGGTAATTGAAACACTTCGATTTTTAAATTTTACATTTCACTTTAGTAAATTACTAAATTACTAATTTATTTTTAAAATTCAAGCATGTTTTCTTCTTTATTTTTTAATTTTTGGATAGGTTGTTGAGACCCGATTTGCATCCAACTGTGATGTCCCTTGTTAATTTTGACCTTAAACTTGCTGAATTGAACCTTGGGAATTTTGTCAAACACTTGCCAAGTGAAATTTGTACTTACTGATTGAAGTTCTTTTTGGTATTTTGCAATGTAAGTAATGATTTTATGCATTTAATGGACTCAAATGAACATGTGCCAATGACTGAAATGTATTTAAGATGCAATGCAATATATATGTAATGCAAGGAGTTAGCTGATATGCATCTACAGCCAAGGAACATTAATGCAAACACTTGGCAAGCATCTTAAATGACTGAAATCTTTATGCAATAATGCAACTGCAGCGATCAGCATTATACCAAATACTTGATATGCAATCTAGTCATGCTAATAATGAGCTACAACACTTAGTCATTATATCAAACAATTGACATGCAAAGTCTCTTGTGCAAAACAATGCTACAACAATGAAGCATTAGGACAAACATTTAATGTGCAACCTTATTCCTCCTTAATTGAATATAATGGCTGATTACAACTGTATGCAATTGCTAAGACTGATTACAATGATTGTTTTTCAATGACACTATGACTCCCTAAATGCTGCAACTAATTTTCAGACTTTGCTTCAAACTTAGAAAATGTAAGTGCATGCACAAATGACAATGAAACCTGGAATTGGAGACTGAAATAGGTTGCTGATATGATGGCAGCCTTAGGTGAATTTTTCCAGCATTTATGATGGCCTCCTCAAGTGAAATCGCCCTTCCATGATGAAGCCACCCTTGCCCTTGCCTGACAACTTTTTGTATAAATAAATGCAGCAATAATAGGTCTTGAAATTGGTGTAGAAATGATTGCCAACACGATAGAAATCAATTCCTCCAATGCCCACAAAATTTTGATGACTTAGTGAAGAGTAATGAATGAAAACATGAGTTTCACCATGGCTGGTCAACCTACTACAGTAGACTGATGTTAAATTCCTGTATACTGTAAAATAGTTTCCAATGTAAGAACTCGGTGATTCTCAACCCAAACCCTTGACTGAATATGGCGATTTTTTTGAGAGTTTTGTATTTTTTTGTATTTTGAGGGTTTTTTCATAAAAACAAGAGAGCTGCGATTTTCTTAAATAAATTCTTGAAAAATCCAAAATAAATCTAAATGCAAAGAATAGGCTTTGATCTTGCTCAGAGAAGGTAGGCGCACATATTTATTAAATATCCAGAGCATTTACAATATCGAAATATGACAAATGAATTAAATATGAATTTTATTTCAAAAACCTGATTCTCCTTGCAGCCGCCTGAAGAAATGATGAAAGTGTACGACTAGTAAGAATCTCTCAGCACAGGCACCAGAAGAGTCTTCAGAAACCCCAAGCGCACCAAATGCAACTGTCAGAAGCCAAGAATCCAAGGCGTTGTCACTTCCAATGAAAAGTACGGCTTTCTGTAGTGGTACGGCCTGTACCAACAGTAATAAATAATATAGTACGACTCAATGAAATGATTGCCAGATCTCTGTAGAAACAGCTCCGTGAAGTGGCCTCAACTGCTAGAGGAATGTTCTCTGTTAAACCCTGAATAAATGAATCAATGAACTCAATCTGTAACCCCTGTGTGAAGTCACCAAGATGCAAGCTTCAACTGGTATTGCACAGTCTCAATCTGCCAATTCCTGAAGAGGTATCGATCTCCAGAAACGCTTCGTCTGCTGAAACCCTAGGTTTTGCAAACTCCAATGCTCAGAGCAAATACAAGACAAATTTGAATAACATATCATAATGGTTCGATTTGTCTTCCCTGTAAATATATATCTCTCTTGAAAAGTTCGACCCAAAAGCTCTTTTAATAATCATTTAATAAAAATGATTAAATTCGCCTTTTAGACTTAGGAGAAATTATAAATAATTAAATGACGTCTCATAAATGAATAATAATTATTCATTGTGTCAAATATATCACTTTATTATGCATTAAAAATACTCATACCCATTTCATTTAATTATTACACAAATATTTTAATAAAGTGACTTTAATATAAAGTCAAAATATTAAATATTCAATAATTCATTAAATACTCTTATTTCCTCCATCCCACCATCTAACCTGAAGAACCGGAAGCTGAGTCTCGAAATAATAGGTTGGAACTGTGTGCTCTTCCCAAAATAGCAGCCTCCGCTTTCCTCGGCCTCGACTTCTCTTTCTAAAAGGAAAGCCCAATCTCCACAAATGAACGCCAAACCTCCCTAAAGAGAGCACCCAAGAGCCCAAGTCAAATCGATGCAAGTATGAGGCTATGCAAGTGAAAATCTGAAGATAACCTCCAATGAAACCCTCCAATTGGCACAATGAAGAAGACTGAAATATCTCCTCTCAACTCCAGCTAGGGTTGATTTTTCACAACCGAACCTGGCATTCTAGAGTCTTCAAACCTTCGAGCAAGCTAAGCATTAAGGTTCAACTTCTTACCACGTAGGTAATGAGTAATGAATTCCAAAATCAAGTGTGTCAAATGCCTAGCCAACAACTTCTTAAATAGATTGCTCATTCACTTTTCCAGAAGCTTCTAAAATATAATATTATTTTATTATTTAAGTGACTTTATGATTTATTATTTCATTTTGAGTCACTTAAGTCACTTTTATTATTAAATTAATTAAATACCAAGTCATTCCTTTTGATATAATTTTTTATTGGAATAACTTAATAAATAATTAATTTAATAACATCTCCAATTTGGGGACATGACACCAACACAATTGTCTCGAGGTGACTTGTGAACGTGTGGGAGCCACTTTCTAGCATGGTTATTAGTCAAAGTTGGTCTCTATGGAGGTAATCCAATAGTAAGAGGGCAACAAATGTAAAGTAGATGACCCTAGTTGATGCTTGGTGAGAACAAGTGGAGTATCTTTTATGCCGAAGGCGTATCCTATTTGAACTGTGCCGAGTTGAGTTGAGGCATCTACGGTGCAGGCTGATCATGGAGACGATAGTTTTCATCCCAACTGTGGAATGAATCTTTGCTGACTTTGCTTTTTTCTTGCCCCTGTGCTCTTGTCATCTCCACCCCTGTTGCTACCGCTGATGGCTTGGCCACTACGCAAGGCTCGACCTTCTCATCCACATGGTTCCCACCAATTTTCTATTGGCCAAAGCTTTAGAAAATTTCAAGCAAATGCAATTGGCAGGTGTAAATCCACACCCCACAACCTTTGTTACCATTCTCTTGCTCGTGCAAAAATGGGGGTTTTGGAATAGGGTATGGATATCCATCAAAGCATAAAGGACAAGAATTTTTTCAAATGTTGTAGTTGCAACTGCCCGAGTAGACATGTATGCAAAATGTGGAAGCATAGACAAGGCACGTGAAGTGTTTGGCAAGGTGCCTCAAAGAGATGTGGTCTCCGATATGCACAAAATGGATTTGCTGAAAAGGCTTTAGAAATTTCCTAGCAAATGCAATTGTCAGGTTTAAAGCCAAATTCCAAAATCTTTGCTAGCATCCTCCCTGCCCATGCCAAAATGGGATCTTTGGAACAATATGGACATTCATCAAATTATAGTCGCATCTGCTCTAGCAGACATGCATGCAAAAAGTGGAAGCATTAACAAGGCACGTGAATTGTTTGACAGAATACTTGAAAAGGATGTCATCTCATGGACTGCAACGATTGTAAGATATGCACAAAATGGATTTGTTGAAAAGGCTTCTACATATTTGGAGGCATAACTCATAATCGGAACGCTCATGGGCGTGATTTGGAGACAACTTTCAGGAGTGAGTTTCACAGATCTTCCCAAACTCCTACTACTCTAGTTTGGAGGGGCAGTAATCTTAGCACCCGAAACTGAATGATGACGGCCTGGCTTTCATCCATTGCTTGATAAGATGGCCTCTACTGTTTATCCCTTTAGCTTGAAGTAGGTAGAGAGGATTAATAGATTATCCTGTCCTAATAGAATTAGAAACTTTCATGCATATGCAATTGGCAGGCGTAAAGCCAAATTCCACAACCTTCGCCAGTTTCCTCCCTGCCTGTGCCAAAATGGGAGCTTTGTAACAGGGTATAGACATCCATCAAAGCATCATGAAAGGAGGGTTTTTTTCAGATATTATAGTGGGAAATGCTATGGTAGACACGTATGCGAAATGTGGAAGCATAGAAAAGTCACGTGAACTGTTTGATAGAATGCCTCAAAGAGAGGTTATCTCATGGAATGCAATGATTGCAGGGTATGCACAAAATGGATTTTTTAAAATCTATGATGGATACAACCTGACCACGTCAATGATTATCCATCCACAGATTGATGGCCAAATGAAAGTTGTGAAAAAATTGATGTTGCATCTACTTTGGATCTGCAATGCCATAGAATGCACATTTGAAACCTTTTTGTCTTTGAGTACAGCTGCAACTAAACTTGGCATATTTCTTAAAGTATGAAACTTTTTCCAACTTTGTTTACAGTTTTAGCTTTTATCATGGTTTAGCATAGCTTATACCTTTAGCAACAAAATCTTCCTTTATGGAGAAAGAAGCTGAGAAAGCAACGGTATTATTGAGCAGATTCAGAACATTTAGCAGAAAGTCCAAAACATTTTGTGATAAAAACATCTAATGCATCCAAAAAGAGGATCTCTTCTGGGTGCTGCACCAAAAGAAGGATGGTAATGAAGTTTTGTTACACCCACAAAAGGAAAGCCTCACAAGGCATCACAAGAATATTAGATTGTTTCTCTATATAATTTTAAAAATTATTCTTCCTTCCTTGGTTTGCATCATGTTTTCAGTGTTGGCATTCTATTTTCAAATTGTCCACTTTTGAGTGCACCAAATGGAGCAAAATCATTTCCAGCCAGGTATCGAATCTTGATTGTAGTGTACCTATTGCAGGACCAGATAGTTGGACACAAAGATGACCAACACAAGGAATGAGGTCATACCCATCTTTAAAGTTGTCAAAGCAGGTCAAATCATTTACTAAGAAAATATTTCACCAAATCTTTGATTGTGAAGTAGTTTTGGCACCTGTTTTCTTTGGTTTGGTGCAATGAGAACCATCACTTTGCAGAGATAGGCAACTACCCCAAGAGGCAGCATGTATCTTACAGTTAACGCTAACATCAAATAAATTTTCCTAATCAACATCTTACTTGGAAAAGAAACACTTGCAATTATAAATTATGCAACTTGATAACTGACATATTCTAAATGGTTGAGGCTGTGCTCCCACCAATTGTTATCTAATAGGATCTGTTGGCTGTACCTCTCCAAAAGATGGAGACTAATAAACTCCTTATTTCCACATTTTTTGTCTACTATGAAATTTGAGGTAGATGATATTGTTGAGGTGGCTCTTCGTTAAATAAAAAAGAAAGTTAAAAAAGAGTATTTCTTGTACAAACTGAATCTAAAACAGCAACCTGAGCTTGAAAGTTGAAATTAATAAAATCGATAATATGTTATTTGCATATTTGGTTGTATTTTTTCTGTATCTTTGGCTTCATTTTTGAAAAAATGCACTCCCGGTCTCATCAATTGCTATCAGCAATTACCTGAAAATAGGGTCAACACAGCAATTCTGGGCAGTTCTTTATCTAAATTTGTATTGTGATGATACCAGAGAAAAACTGATTGCTCAGCAACAAAAATTTACTTGTTAAGGGCAGTTAATGTATTCTTTCCTAAGCAAAATAAAGATTTTGTTACATCTTGAATCTTGATAAAGATAAAACCAGAATGAATTTAGATTGTGCTGTAGGCATTGCAAGCAAAGGCCAAGATGCAAAATCCAAAATTAAATTAATGCTTATGACCCCAACTTTTCTTAGTTTGGGATTGGTTTTCGAATTCAATTGACCATGCTCCTGTAATGCGAGACTTCTGTATTTTTCCCTTTCTTCTTGGATGCAATTTCTGAGGAGAAACAATTCTATCTCCATTGATTCCTGTAATTTGTCTTCTCAGTGAGTGAAAGCAAACCACTAAGGGCCTTGCTGCTGCTTCTTGAGCATCTGTCAGAGCTCCTAAAACTTCACTTTCTCACATTTATCATGCTTGAAAGGCTGGTTTAATGTTAACTAGGTCTATTCTCTCAGTTTCTTTGCAGGATGAAGTTTATCCCTCAAATCCTTAGTAATTTTCATTGTCATCATTACCTCCCTTATAAACACCTTCCACCCTTCATTAGGCTTGCCAGATACCTTCTCTGTTCTGTATCAAATCTTTTTGAATTCCTTAGGCAGCTACAGCTTCGAGGTTTCCATCTTGTTGGGATAAAAACACTCCAAACATACATAGTATACCAATTCGTCCAACGTATATAGTAAAGTATCTGCACGTTGATAGTTGTATGGGGAGCCTTATTCAGATTCATTTCAAGACAGATTTACAAACTTCAACACCGAGTCTTGCAAACATAACAAATACTAGTAACATCATTATTGAGATCCAAAGTGAATTCTCATCATGCTGAAACACCTTGGTTCCAAAATTCAAATGAAAGTGTTGAGGGTTGCCATTCTGAATTAAACTGGTGTATCAAGCGGTATTAATATTTACTTTCTAACAAGTTAAACTAATTTTTTTTACTTTTCTATTTAATTATTTATTAACTTAATAAGTTTATTATTTATTATTATTTTTTAATATTTGAATTTTGATATATTTTGACTTTGCATTTAGTTTATTCTATTTTAATTTTAATTTAGATTTAAGTTTAAAATTTAATTTAATTATTTATGTCTTTTTATGAAATTACAAATAATAATTAAAAAATAATAGAATTAATTTAATTTATAATTATTTTTTTTTACTAAAATAAATTATGTTTCAAAGTTTCATCTTAGTTTATATAATACAATGAAATTTCAACTTAAAATCTTAATTAAGAGTTAGCAAGCGAGAGAGAGAGAGAGAGAGAGAGAGAGAGAGAGAGGGGAACAAATATATAGGGATAGACAGACAAATAGAGAGATAGAGAGAAGACAAATAAATATATATAGAGAGAGATATAGATATTGAGGAATAAAGAGGGAGAGAGAAAGAGATAGAGAGAGTAAGAGAAATAAAGAAAGAGAGAAGAGGAAAAACGTAGATAGAAAGTCACATAGAGAGAGAAAGATAAAGAGATAAAGAGACAAAGAGTAGGAGACATATATATAGAGAGAGCTAGAGATATCAATGGATCAAGTATCTCTTTGCCTCTCTATCTCTATCTTTCTTCTTCCATATCTCCATATATCTCTATCTCATTGTCTATGGATCTCTCTCCCTATATCTACCCTTATATCTCTCTACCGATTGACCTCATGCACAACACAAATTACAAAAAATAGATCAAAATTTTCAACACTTTGGCGTACCCATTGCACACCAAGGTGCGATTGCTAGTTTTAGTTTCATTGAGCCCATCATGAGTATGATTTGTTTTATTGACATGGATAAACTATGTTTGGGAGAGGTATATGATGGCATTGACTCAATGATTGAGAAGATGAAATCCATTAATCAATGAAAAGGAGCGAGATCTTGAAGAAACTTTCTTCATAGAGGTGCACATAATTTTTGTTGAACGAGGGAACAAAATGACCACCCCACCACATCTTGCATTTGCATTGACTCCTAAATTTTGTAGTAATGAAATTCTTGCTATGCCAACAAGGGTGCCACCATACAGAGATGCAAAAGTCAATGAAGGGTATAGGAAAGCACTTACTCTTCCTTGATCTTGTAATGGAGGGTTTAGTCAAATGAGTTTGTTGAATTTGTAGCCTTTAGTGGTCAAAGTGTTTCTGCTCTTTGTGACAAGTTTAGGAAGGATGCCCATATCGTGCTTTGTGGTACCTCAATGGCCATGCATTGCTACACCTCCAAACTCTTGCGATCAAACTTTTATCGCTAGTAAGTTTCTTGATTTTTATTGCACTCTCTTAATTTGTATTGTTTATCATTTAAAAACAATAAAATTATTAACTTCAAGTTTAAAGTTTGATTTACAATTTTATAATTGCAATTGTCTCACTTTGTTCCTCTTCATCTGAGCAAAATTGGAATACATACTCCTTTGTCCACTTAGTGAAACACAATTGATTGGTAGCAAGTAATGTGGAAAAGATAGATTATGTGCATTCCAATTTGCGCCTTCTTACTCGTAGATAGGAGTACAAGGAAGGGGGACATGAAGTTGTGGGATGTAGATCGAGAGTGAGCTGATTTAGATTTTTCAACTGCAACAAATTCTTAACTTTTTGTGGAATCAGATACCCAACATGCTTCTAGTGGAAGTGGTTGAATTGGTTCTTTCTAATCTACCTTACATCATCTAATGTCATTACCGTAAGATGTTGGATGTTGGATTCTTCGTGGATGACCTGGCTGCCGGTTTCGCCAGTTCCACCCGCGGCGGCTTTCCGCTGCCCGGTGCCATCCCTGCTCTGTCGCACCGGCGGCTCGCCTGGCAGCATGTTCGGTCTGCTCGCGTGCCTGCCGGTTGCCACGCCTACCGGTTTCGCGCCACGCCCCTCGCAGCCTCCCTCATCAGCCACCCTGTCCTGTCCCATCCTGTCTTATTCTGCACCCGCCTCAATGTGTGAACTCTTCTTGAAATCCACTCTAGTAAATCAGAACCTTGTCCAATCTCATTAGTGTATCTTGAGGCTGAGCATGTCTGGGGAAAGCATATTTTCTTCAGCACTCAAACTGTAACTTGAGGAATATTTTTGCCCATACCTAACAAGCTTCTTGATGTGATTAATTGGTTAACAAACCAGCCACAGTGAGTTTTGACAGTGGATGATGTGCAATATAATCTTTAATGCCTGCATAAATGGTTGGTTAGCTCATTGATCTGCTGGAAACCTGCATGTTAGAGTTTAGCCAAGCCTGCTAGTTTTATATTTGTTATCTGTAAATCTGATATCATATGTGCTAATTCAGTGATTTCAAGTGGTGAATAGACAAAGCTTTAAATGGCTAGTAGAGCAGTTGTGATTTTATGGTGTGCAGGAAAATGATAATCAGTATATATTGCAATAAAAATTATTGAAAATTCCCCAAAAGAAATGAGCTCATTTTGTAAAATGAAAGATACCATTCTGAGAGTTTGAGGTTGTATTTGCAGTGTTGCATATTTCGGAGATTTTTCTGGAAAATATTCTGCAAAATTCTTTTTAATAACTGATAGTTTGAGTCAGAAAGAAATTGGAATGCTTTTCTCAGGATTTAGAAATCACCATTTGGAGCTTAGAAATTTCTGATCAATGTATAAAATGATAGAATTTATTGATTGGTCATCACATGAATGCACATTCTATAAAACTATATTCACAGTCGTTAAAGTCCTAGCAATTTTAACTTGTTGATTTAGTCTTTCAAAAATATCTGCCGGTTAGTGGATCTTTTTCAAATATGATTGTTTTTTCTTTGATTACCCCTTTAAAAAACTGAGATTTCATTAGCTTCAGACCCTTAAATAGGGGAGCAAGCCAATTCCCATGAATATGAATGCCAAACAAAAATGGCTAATAAAAGCGTAGCGTAAAACAATAAATAAACAATACTTCTGAAAGAGTCTTTTTTCTTCTGCACAACTGTCCAATCTTTATCATCAACAGTCACCTGAGCAGCCATAGTAGAAACAGGAGGGGGCTGTCTTCTCTATTTCATCAGGAGCATAACCAGAATAGGGAGTATCACACTTCAGGGATTTCTTTGATGAGGAATTGCTCAACCAAACCATCATCTGCTGAGACTGGGGATGTTTGGAATAGACAGGTTTCTAAATGGCTGGGAGAAAGAGGATGCCTTCAGAACCTTCTGTGGATCAATCCAAGAATGGTGAGATTCAATCCTTTACCACTGGGTGGCATTCAAAGAGAATTTTTCCTTCTTAATCTTTGAATAGTGAGCTGCAAAATGTGCATATTCAAAACCTATATGACGCCTGGAAGGGATAGCCACATAGTTGAATACATGAGACAGATACCATCCATTCTTCTTCACTGGAATTGAATCCCGAAGCCCTTTGTCTAAGTCCATTTCAATGTTGATTTTGGCAAAAGTAGTGTGGAATTGGTCTTTAGTTTCATCCAAGGTATGCAGAAGTTTTCCTAATGAAGTGCAAGTTTCCTGTAGCCTAGAATGACATTGAAATTGTAGTGGTAGGTATGGAAGGTGGACCCAAATGGGAACTGTGGTGAAAGAGTCTCTGCTGGAGTCAAAAGAAGGGTACAAAGGATTTAAGCACAAACAATGTTTATCCCAAAATCATGGCCCTGAATCGAGGATCACATTCTTCTCTGCTTTTGTCTCACAATAGATAATGAAGAAATCTTGTGTGCAGGTAAACAAATCAATTTGTGCCTTAAGCAAATGCTCCATATCTTGACTGACCATTGGTGTGATCCTTTTGGGCTGGGTCAAAAACCATGAAGCTTGAATATATTGCCTGATGCTTAAGCAAATTTCTGAAGTATCAAGGCCTTTGTCTGTATAGAAACTGACTTTAGGGATGAGATCTGACTTTTTTGTAAAATAACCATTTGTCCAAGAAGAATGCAGTCGGTTGTTTGATGATGACTTTGATCGCCCATTTGAAACATTCTAATCAGGGTTTGTAGTTTCCTTTTTGCAGCTTTTTGAAGAATTTTTGTGAATATTATTTGGATAATACATTGTGAATAGTAGTAGTGTTCATATGCATAGTGATGGTTGATAAATATTGTTTTAGATGATACCTTCATGTGCAATATAATTGCGATGCTTTCTTGGTTTTTTATTACTATAAATGCCTATTTGCCACAGCAATTTTGTAGTTTTTGAGTTTTTAATGTTCTTTTGTCAGTGAATGGGTTGTTCAGATACCAGTTGTTCTTGTAATGGGAATGGCAACAACTGTTGATGCTTTAAGGAAACTACTACCCTCAAGTGCAATACAACATCTAAATCCTCAAAGGTTTAACTTGAAGTATCCTCTTGAGCGCCTTGAGGCTTTTATTATTGCCATATTGATTGAATCCTTTTCTGGATTTGATATTGGGTTCAAGGTTGCAAGGTTTCTGTATACCAACTTCTTGAGGCAGGATGGTACTGCAACTTCCTTTCTGAGGGCTCTGAAGGTCAGTTCCAAAGTTTAATATTTTTTATACATTGAAGTATACATCCTGTTGGGTCATAGAAATATGAGTGGTCTTGAGTCACGTAGGACTTTTACTTGTCTATTTCATGAATTGTGCAGATGGCATGCATGGAACATTTTTATCATGAACCGTTGAGCTTCTTATGCAATGAACTAACTAAGAATATGAGCCAGGTTTGTGCAACTTGTCATTAATCATTATTGGTTTTATATTAGTAATTTTTATTCTCAGAGTCAGCAGTTGATGGAGGCATATAAATTTAGGTGAGCTGGAAATGTTTATCATGTGGGTAAAGCTTTGTTTTTATGTTGTTAGGCACTTAGGTCTTGGTTATGAAGAAGTTCAAATTGAAATAACAATGTGTATGGTATTAATATGGTGTATGCATTAGTTTCCACAAAGATGGAATGTTTGAGGATTGTGATATTGCAATTCTGAAATTTAAGGAGTGATTTTAGGAAGCTTGGGATGATATATGCAAAGCAATACCAAAGGTTATGCTGAAGTATGCTGCAAATCTTCCCTCAGTCAATGCGTAAGAGATGGATGCCTTTCTTTTATCTTGTTTGCTTCTACGTTTCAAGGATTTTATGAAGAATAGTTTTCTGGTTATCTTACTGTTATTCATGACTGGCTACTATTACTACCGAGTTTTTTAAATTATGCGTCAATTTATATTCAATCCTTTTTAGATAAATTCTGATGGTTGAGCAGACAATTTAAGTGCAAAGATGAAGACATTGGTCTGAACTTGGCTGCTGCATTGTTAGATATCAAGAAAAGAAAACAGAACTGGAGCAGAGTACTTATGGTAAGTGGTTGCAGTAGTGAAATTCAAAGTTTTAACTTGTCCCTTTCCATTATATTCATTTGAATTTTTCACCATAAACTTCATTGTTGTAAAAGGGTAGCTAGAATTAAGAGCATTGGTAG
This sequence comes from Sequoia sempervirens, assembly GCA_007258455.2. Classification (NCBI taxonomy): domain Eukaryota; kingdom Viridiplantae; phylum Streptophyta; class Pinopsida; order Cupressales; family Cupressaceae; genus Sequoia; species Sequoia sempervirens. Next base: position 622 of record VDFB02099781.1, on the reverse strand, counting down.
TAACGTGACTTAGAAAATTTCAACTAACTTTTGACATATGGCTGATTTGATTTCATCCCGAGTGAAAGGCTACTTTAGCATATTATTTTGTTCATCCACAAGGAATTTTGGAATACAACTCTAACAAAATTTTCTGCATATTTAAATCAGAATACTCCTAATTGTTGATCAAGTTTTGAAAGAAATGTATGGCTTAATTATCAATTTTTGTGGGGTTCCAAAAATAGGTTCCATCCATATTTTTAATGCTAGTGATTCTATTGTGTGATCTTCTAACTTTCATGGAGTTGTGGAGGAATTTGGTGTTACTATCTCCCTCCTGAATCCAGGTTTTTCTATCATGTCCCCAATTTGGAGCAATAAGGAGAATTTATTAGATTAATTATTTATAAGGTTATCAAATAAATAAATATTAAAGGCTGACTTTATATTTAATTAATTTAATATTTAAGTGACTAAAAATAAAATAATATCAAAAAGTCACTTAAGTAAATAAAATAATATTTTATTCTAGAAGCTTCATGGAGAAACTTGGGAATTCTTTATAAGGAGCTTTTGGAGGGCATTTGAAGACATCTGGAATTAAATACACTTTCTGATTGTTGGAGAGCTTGAGGGCTTG
>VDFB02099779.1:0-26955 GCA_007258455.2 Sequoia sempervirens | reverse complement strand
TTAAGATTAGATGCAAGACACATAATACACCATATAAGTTATGGATAGAAAGATTGGTATCTATTAGAGATCTTAGGATATTTGGAAGAAAATACTACATCAAAATGGATGAACAAAATTTAGGTATAAAGTCAATTCTAGATTTGTTGAAGGTATTTGTCTTCCAGGTTATTCTTTGAAAATCAAATCATATACATGATACAAAAAATTATTGAAAAGGATTGTGTAAAGTGAAAATGTGAGAGTTGATGAAACAATTCAGTCTACTACTACTCCATGAGTAGAATATGATGAAGATACAATCCATAGCTATGATAAAGATTCAAAAGTTGTTACAAAAACTCCAACAAAATATGTTTAGAAGAATCACTCTAGAGACTAGATTATAGGAGATAAAGACAATGGGGTTCAAAACCAGAGGAGACTTGAGAAGGAAAATGAGCAAGTATATTTTACTATCCTATCAAAGAAAAAGCCTAAGTCTTATAAAGAAGAAAAAAAAGAGAAAGGTTGGATAGAATCCATGCATGAATAATTAAAACAAATCAAGAACAATGAAACTTGGGAATGGGTCCCAAGACCTAAAGGAAAGAATGTGATTAGAACCAAGTGGGTTTTCAGAAACAAGTTAAATGAAGAAGGTGAAGAGATTTGGAACAAGGCTATACTTGTGTGTAAAGGATATGGTTAGGTTGAAGGCATAGATTTTGAAGATTCATTTTCTCTTATAGTAATAATGGAATAAATTAGGATGTTTTTAACTCTTTTAGAATTCAAGAATTTCAATGTATACCAGATAAATGTTGAGTGAGCATTTTTTAATGGATAGCTAGAAGAATCTAGGTCTACATTTAACAATCAAAAGGTTTTTAGTGTTCTAAAAATCCTAATTATGTGTGCATATTGAAGAAGGATGTGTATGGACTCAAACAAGCTCCCAAAGCTTGGTAGTCAAGGTTGGATGGATACTTACATTAGTAAGGGTTCTAGAGAGGAAATGCAGATAGTAATCCATACATAAAAATAAAAGGTGGTCAATTATTGATAGTTGTGGTGTATGTAGATGATATCATTTTTGGTTGTAGTAGTGATGACATGTGTAAGGTGTTTTAGAAGGAAATGTAGAGTGAGATTGAAATGTTAATGCTAGGTGAATTATATTTCTTTCTTGGGTTGTAGATTGCACAATAAGGAAAAGGAATATTCATTTCCTAAAACAAGTACATAAAGGAAGTGCTAAGTAAGTTCACAATGGAAGACTAAAAATTGGTGGGTACACCTATGGTTATAGGATGAAATTTGAGTAAAGATGTAATACCCTCATGTTGCTGATACTCTTTGCTACTATTTGTTACTCTTATGTGTTAGTGTGATACTGGTTTGTGATGGTGATTAGTTCACCGACTTGGTGTGTGTGGATGCATAGTTTAGTTGATTGCTACATTTGACATTATTATGATGATTTATGATACTTTATGTGGTGTTTAGATTATTTGATTATGCAATGGTTTTTCCTTAATATTATATATGTCGATGTTGTGATTCTATGATGTTTAATTTGGTTTCAGTAATACATTGGGATGCAGTGGTTTAGTAATTAGTTTATGATGTGATCAATTAGTTAGCAATGTTCCTTTACATCTAATGTTGTATTGTTAGTATAGCTTTGGTGAGAGGATAGTGTAGCATCACTCATTTACGAGTGCCCTGCTACGCTGCAATTCCTTCTCATGATATGATGTTTTTTATTATATATATATGTTACTTGATGTTTATTTGTATGCAAGATTTGCAGGAATAAAGTCTTGATTCCACCTGCTTCGACAGGATAGGGAAAGCATTAAATTAACCTAACGGGTACAATGTTGAAAAAGGGAGTTGATAAGGAAGTGTCCCCATCTCAAGTCCGTCATCCCATTGTGAGTTTGTTGTGTCATGATTGAGGTTTTGTCCTTGTTGTTGTGTAGTTTGATTGTTGATTAATTATTTTATTTATGATTAGTGGTTATTTAATTAATCTTTATTTAATAAGATTAATTAATGTTGTTTCGTTTCTTTAATTAATTGTAAGTTAGTTAAATGTTGAATTTAAAATATATTGTAAATTTAAAAGTTATTTAATTAATTAAAAGTGTAAGTAATTAATTTAAATTAATAATGATGATGATAATTATATATTATCTTTTTCCTAATATTAAATTAGAAAATATCGTGTGGATAATATCTTGAGAAAATAATTAATTTTTAATTATAACTGTGAGATAAGTGTGTGCTTTTAAAAGCAGGAACAAAACCAATGAAGAGAGAGGATTTTTGATGAAAAAGAGGATGAGCTTTATTTATTATTATTTATTGTGAGACAGTTTTTACACACACAAGGGTTTTATGGTTTTTGTCTGTAAAAGAAAAAGAAAATCAATTTTTTTTTTTGTGCTTCTGGTAAAAGAATTGTTTTGAAGAAAATATTGACTTAGAAGAGTGCTTAAGGTAGGAAATTGAGAAGAATCTACATAGGGGATTCTACATCGAACGAAGGACTCCAGGTTCCCTTAAACTTATTGTTTTCTTATTTTTGAATTTGTTAACAAATTCTTCTAGCCATGTTTGAAAATTAATTCCTCTATGTTTTTGAAAGAGGTTTTCTGTGATTGAGAATTTGATTGCTAAACCTTTGAATCTCTCTATTAAAAACTATAGTTAAATCTTCTGTAGTTCGTCAATAAAATTTGGTTCAGAAATTATTGTTGGAAAGAAAAATCATTTTGTTATTATGTTGAAATTGCATGCCCAAATTTATTTGTGTCTTATACTAAACAAATTGTTTATTTTTTTTAATCATGGGTGATGTCATAATAGTGGTTTACAATTCTTGAGAGGAACGAATTTTAGCTGAAATCACACATTTTTAGAAAATATAATGATTTAAGCCTTAAAAAGTTCCATTTTAAGGATTCCAATTGAAGAGGGTTTGATCAAATCACCTTAGATCAAACCCCCTCGGATAGAACCTCGCTAGTTTTAAACCATACCTATAAATGCGTCTCCTTTACACCTATCAAAATGCTAATAAAAAATCACTTTTGATTTAGATTTTGGGGGATCAAATGAATTCATTTAAAATTTACTTCAAATGATTATGGTATTCCTCAGAACAAGCCATCCAATGAATATAATTTTAATATGTTTTGGTTTTGTTATGTATTTGTTTTTTAAGTTTTATTAAACATAGCTTTTTCATCGAAAACAAATTTCTTTGTTCTTTACATGTGGAAAAATAGAAAATTATCAAAAAAAATTTTGGCAACAGGAGTGCACCAGATAAAGTCCGATCCAACAAAAAAAAAAATTTAAATTTTGTACATAAAAAAGAAGCTATACAATGCTACCAGGTTCTAATTGTAATTCGTTGACTTTGAAAACTTGATTAAGGAAAAAATTTACTAAAAACTATTCAACTAAGTGGAAGCACTAGATATCAGAGTTATAAATCTAAATTGAAAGAATTATAATTTTATCCTTTATGCAAAAAAGTTATGTGTTATACTATAGCGCCACTTTTAAAAAAAATGTTGTTTCCTCAAAAAAATCTATTATCGTGAGATGGAAAAAGAAGTGCACTTGATTCCAAAAATTTGAAAAATATTTTTAAATCTACAGACAAAATTTGATGAGATTCTAGTTTATAACCATCTTCTTCTAAATTCCTCATAGTTTAGTCGCTATAGGTGCTCCACAAGATTTAGTTAAAATACACTGGGGTCCACGCATAAAATTGTAAAACCACTATTATGGGATCAAATCTAAATTTTGGTTATATATATACAAAAGTCAATATTTTTATACAAATCAAATTAAAAAAATACATATATATAAATATTATTGTGAAAATTTGGGGTGATCAAAGAATATGCGTTTCTATTGTTTTGAGTTTTGATATTCGTAATTTTCAAAAAATGAGATTTGATATTTAAAAAAATATATATATACATAAAAAAAGATTGAAAATTTAAACTAGCAAAAAAAAAATTAAAAAAATAAAAATTATATTGGGGAGAGGGATTTACTTTTCACAATTATTTCAACCCTTATTAGTTATTTCCATGAGCTAACATCGACTGTGGCATGCAGCCTCGAGGTTGCTATATTTAACTCATGGGGGCTACTTAACTCCCAAAGTAGACCAGTACCTTGTTAACGCGAATTCAAATATGGGTCAGAATTTTCCTCAGGCTTTTAACATGTTAAAATCAATATCATTCGATTATATTTTTAATTCAGATTTTGTCAATTTTGATTTAATATATATATATATATATAGATTTTTGTGTGTAAATTTACTATGTAATATAAAGGAAATTTTCATAATATGTTTATTTATAAAATGGTTTTAATATATATGTTTTATTTTATATAGATATATATATATATATATATATATGTATGTGTGCATAAAAGTGTATATACGTATATATATTTATATATATATATATATATAAAATATTTTTTATACTGTGATTATGACTTTAAGATGGTAATTCTAAGAAAAGTGCAATGCTAAAGTGTAGTTGGGAAAATATAAAGATAAACTATGTGCTTTAAAATTAAATTGAGTTTTTCTTGAGCAATTGATTTATTGGCTAAATTTATTGTGTCTTGAAATGGTTTTTATGGCATTTTGTATATATTGGTTACTCTCAAGATTATTCATTTTATTAAATTTATTTTCTTTAATTGGGTTTATGTCTTGTGGGAAACTTTAGAGTTAATGTATCCTGTTATAGGAACTTATGTTGTTGATTAGGAACTTCTAGAGGTGGAGATACTGATGTGTATTTGTAATCTCATATTTTGATGTTTGGCCTATGTTTTGGTTATGGTCATGCTTTGAGTTATACATGGGTTGTACCATTTTGTGGATGTTGTTCATACATTTGTGGGCGAGATGGTTATGCCTCACAGATGATCCATTTTATTGGTTTAGTAATTCTTGTTGGTACAATCCTTTTGTATTGGTTATTTTCTATTGAGTGTCTAGAGAGAGTGGCTCTAAGTGGGGGTCGGCGCACAAAGGGGCTGTCAGGGTAGCCCGCATAGAGTTAGTGTAATCAGTGATAACCTAATTAATTAATCATGGGTGGGTGATTAAACATTAATAAGATAATTGTGATGCCTCTTCCGCCTGTTAGTGCTATCATAGACTAAAGGGGACCGAGAAGGCTGTGGTTGGCAAGATCATTGCCTTGTCTTCATGAAAGGTTAACAATTCCACATGAGTAACCCTATGGAGTGGCACCTTGAGATAGGCTGTCAGGAGAACCATAGATGGAGGCGACACCTTGAACTAGGTTGTCTAGATAATCCGTGTATAGATGGAGGTAGCACCTTGTGATAGGTTGTTTGGATAATCCATGTGAAACCATGCAATGACACTCTCCTCTAACATTCCATTTGTGTTGTTTTATTGAAGTTCTATGGAAGTAGTCTTTTGATATTATGACTTGAGATTTATTGATGATGTGTTTCATGACTTATTGTTGAATTATTTGGAAAATGATTTATTGTTATGTTTCGAAAGTGGTTTATTGTTATGACCTTTGGTGATTTATCGTCGTTTAGTTTCTATGTGGTCTTTTGATGTTATGTTATCTTGTATGGAGTTAGTCTTGTGTTACTATTGATGTGCTTGGTTAGGGATCCTTCTTTGTTTACTCCTAGCATGGGGGTGGTTGGGTGGAAGGTGCTTTGCACCCCGTTGGGTTCCCTTTGGATGCAGTTGTATCTTTCATTACAGGGTTTTGGTAGATGTTGTTGATCCAGTGTTCTTATGTACAAGATGTATGTTTACACTTCTGTTGTAATTTATTTATTGAAGTATCAACTCCCATGTATGTTGGGAAGATTATGATGTAATTTGTATAAGTGATTATTGAGATGTATTTTGAGACAGATGTATTGTAACTATCACACCATGTGATTCATTCTTGTACTACCATTTGTAAACATGGTTAAGTTGTGTTGTATCTGTCGATATATATATACTATATATCTTTATGATTCATTTATTGCCATATGTATGTATGGTATTCATTTGATATATTCACATCTTTCTTGATATCGTGAATGAACCTTTAATTGATGTCATGAATGATTGGATTTACATTATTGGTTATTTATTATTTCATTTATTACTTTGTTATGGGTTAGTTTTGGTAATGTCCTTGTGTACCCCAAGGGATTTAGTTGTGCAACTTAGAACATTGTTATGTTGGAATACATAAGTACATTTCTTATGTTCTTTAAAAGAAAAAAAAAAAGTGTTTTTATTTGTTCCTTTGGGGTTGCACGATGGTGCATTGCAAAAGATGATGAATCTAGTATGTCATACCAAACCCTTTCTAGATCTATGGTTGGTAGTTTTTTTGTATGTGACAACATCTAGACTAGATATAATGCAGGAAGTTGGAATGTTAGCTATATTTTAGGAAACACCTAAGGAAACTCATGTGAAAGAAGTAAAGAAGATATTTAGATATCTAAAAGCTACAATAGATTTTGGACTATGGTATCCAAAAATTAAAAAAAATCACTTTGATTGCATACACAATTACAAATTTCATAGGAAGCATAGATGATCAAAAGAGTACAAGTGGTCGAGTTTTCTTTCTAGGTGCTAGTTATGTGTCATATTTGAGCAAGAAACATAAATAAGTTTCATTTAGTACAATAGAGGAAGAATACATTGTTATAGCCTCATGCTACACTCAAGTATATTGTGGATGAAATAGAACCTTGAGGAGATGAATATTCATTTTGATGAACCCATTTCCATTCTTTGTGATAAAAATAGTTCCATAAACATTTCAAAGAATCTAGTAATGCACTCAAGGATAAAGCACATTGTAATCAAGGATTATTTTTGAGAGAGAAGGTTATAGAAAAGGAGATGAAGTTGGAGTGTGGTGAGACTAAGGAGCAAGTAGCCAATGTATTCACAAAACAAATTTCTAAGGATACTTAATTTTCTCTAGTAGAACTTGGGAGTTATTTCTCCCTCCATTTGAATCAAGAGGAAGTATAGTTTCAGGGGGAGCTTTATCTCCCTAGCACAAGAAGGCTTGGTGGTATTTTGTAATGTTTTTAGAAGTAGTAAAGCATGGATTTAGGGGGAGTCTATCTATGAAATACAACTCCAAATTATATAAAGTACCAGAAATGAAAAAGGGGGAGTGTTGAACTTTACCATTGATGTCAAAAGGAAAGTGACAGGAGCAAACCCGAGACACAGAAATAATGCACACAACTAGCAAACTTTCTTATTATTCAATAATGAAAAATCTTACATGCAGAGGATCACAAATCCTCGAGCTCTGTGACACATGCAAATTACAAACTTACAGAAAATTACCCAGATCCCCTTTCACAGCATGCGAACTTCTTTCCCCAAAAAGTCACCCAAAAATCATAAACAAGCCCCTAATAGCTCATTTTTCAGTTTAACCAAACAACTCGAGATAAGATTTTGACTTGCTACGCCAAATTATACTTGAAATTCAAGTTAAATTACAAAATTGAAAATTAGCACATTTGAAATATGCACCAACTTCCTAAGAGCCATAACTTCTTTAATCCCACCGTTGATCTTCAATGATAATACCTTTTCGAAAGGTCTCGAAGACGATTTTCTCTGCAGTTAGGCCTCGGTGGGACTACTTTGCCAAGAATTTCAGCCTGAACTGGGGATCGCTTTTCTTGGTGCCTCAAACCGAGCTCCAAGATTTTTCAAAATAAAAGCAATTGAACTTAGTCAACTTTTCAAGTCGTGAATGATCTTGACATGATTCTTTCACCAGACTGTGTATTTTTCCATCCCGAACCTTCCCATAAATTTATGTCTTCCCACGACTTCAAATGCAAACCTGCTAAAAATAGCAGTTGAGCAGAAAAAGCAGAAAAGCAATTCTGAAAGTTGGAAACTCTTATTCGACTAAAAGGGTATCCAAAAATACAAAAACATCTACAAAAAGAAAACAACAGGAACAAAATGGAAATCATCTTTGGTGATGCAAGATTGTTCTCACACACCACCGGATGCTCCCAAGATCGAAAGTGAACTCAAAATGCTATATATTTGAAGGGGGAGAAATCAATCTAAGGGTGAGAAATTTTTTGGTGTGTGGCCGACTAGTTTTATGGGTTGCCCAACATTTTGTTGTTTTCCATCAATAACAAAGGGGGAGATTGTTGAAAAAATATTGTCATTGATGTCAAAGGTTATCATTGATGTAGTAAGAGGATTGATAAAGGTAAACCAAAAGTTTTTATCAAAAAATTTTAGCTCAGTTCTTAGAACATAGAGATTTCTCTAGCAATACAATTATGGTCAACATTTCCTTCAAAAATGGAGTTTGGTTCTATGGTTTGAGAGGAGAGTATGTCTACACTTATTATATCTTATTCTTGAGTTTTTGGAGGATATGTTCAACATGTAAAATATTGAATTGATAGAAGCTTCTTTGTGACTATTTGTCAACCTTTTTGTGTTTGAAGCCTATGTAGTAATAGCTAGTATCAATAAAAATTCAAATATTGTGTGTGGCATCAAGATATGACCTGATTAAGGTTCCTCTTGTAGCACACAACATCATATTCTTTTGGTGGAAAAAAAAAATGATTTTGGACCGACCTATTACATGTTTCATGTAATTTGAATTTAGGTCCACCTTATGTTGTTCTAGCTATTTTCAGATCCATAACTGACATAGAAGAGTGTTAATGTAATGTCATATATATTCCTCTGTTGTATGTATTTAAATTGTGAAGAATAACTATTCATGAAGTGTAAATTAAAGAGAAGGTGATGATTACACAAGGAGAATATCTTGTGAAGCTAGAGGGTTGCATTCAAGGTTGTGCATTAAAGGGTATGTGCAAGATCATCATGGAAACAACAGGCCCTTAAGTGGTGAAAAATTCAAAAAAGTCAGAGTTAGGAAACTTGACTTAAAATTTTGAATAATTTATCTATATTATTTAAAAAATATGCAAGAATAGAATTTTTAGCAAATTGAATGTGGTTTCTAAAATACCAGGTTTATTTAAAAAAATAAATCTATTAGGTGAAATTTTGAAATTTCAATGCGATAGTACTTAAATTTCTTGTAGAAAATAAGAAGTAGGTGTTTTTCTGACCACTCAACCACAATAAAATGATAAAAAAAAATTATAAGATTTTAGATATAAGCAGAGGACTCAAGGTCCTAATGTGATGCATTTTTTTGCAATTTTTTTCAAGTAAATAATTAATTATGATTTTTTATTACAACTTAACTTCCCCCATGAAATTCAATTTTTTTTTTAATCCTATAGTATGCAAAGCATAGAATGTGATGGCTGTTTTAGATTCAAAAATGTGATAATTTGAAATCATGATGTTTTCAATCAACTCCATCAATTAGACTTAGTCATAATTCAAATAGAAAATAAATAATAATTATTTATTAAATTCAAACCAATTTATATTGGTGGAAAGTTGAGAATCTTTAAAAATCCTTTTCATTTCATCAATTTGGGTAAAAAAGTTGTCAGCCACATACCGTACACGGACCCATCATATTACCATTCTTTGGCCCATCATGATCCTGCACATACCCTAAAATCAAAAGATCATCAGAGGTGTGTAAGAATGTTTGAGGTAACTCTGTCATGTGTATGAGGTCTGTTTTTCTATGTTGAAAATCTACAAGATCTATTTGTGTATTTAGGTAGCACTTGTGTTCTACTTGTTGGACTGCTACTTAGTTCATTGCTTTAGGAATTGGTGTCTCCAGTAGGTTGGTGCCTATAAATTTAGTAGGGGATTGGTGTATTTGGTAGGTTGGTGCCTACTTCATATTTTAAAATTCGCTTGTATATTTTTTCTTTCTAAGGTTGGATTTGGACAGTAGATCCAAGCAACTATTCTTGTAGTGGTTTTTTCCATCTTTGGTTTCCACGTGTATCTGGTATTCAATTGCATGATTGTGTACTCAATGGTTGATTATTAGTATTGAAGATTCAAGTTGCATGATCTAATTTTTGAGTTTAAGCTAAGAGTTTTTGAATTTATTAGGTCACTGCTTCATCCCCCTTCTTAGTAGATTGTGAAACCTTCATCATCTAGGTTGGGTACAAGATCATGGGGCTAATAAGATAACTAAAAATATTTGTGAAGTGAAATTTAGTATTGGTCCTTCCAAGATAGAGTTATCTATTATGTAACAACATTAGCTTGTTTGCACCTTCTTCTTATGTGGTTATTCAAGTATATTCATACTACAATTTAAGATGGACCTCTAAAAACCTACTAACTACAAAAGGTTGGTAATGCCCATAGTATTACTTCTTACTCTAGTGCCAAACTATGTTTCAATTCAATTGACCTTGTAATTAAGGGTATGCACATGGGAATGGTATATAAAAGGGGGTCAAAAGTGGCCATATATTATGAAATCAGCTAAACATGAACTTGGATGAATAATTTGATATTCATGTACTAAAAATTTGAAGATGCAAATATAAAAATAATTGTAGTAATCTAAATATAGCTTCTAAAGTATTAATATTTTTAAAAAATAGTTAATACAAAGAAGATGAAATAGCTATTATGTCACAACATTATATTGTTTACACCTTTTTTCAAAGAATATATATATATATAAACCAAATCACTAAGCATGCATGCCATATGATTTGCACTAAAATATTTAAAAAGTCAACACGTAAAGAATGAACAGTGGAAGAATCCCTTTTTTTTTTCAAAATTTCATAAGTAAATCAAAAGTTATAAAAAAAATGAACACATGTATAAGGGGAATATAGAAACATTATTAAATTAAATTCAAAATAGATATTCCAAATTTTGGTGGTATTTTTATTAAATATCATTATACAATGTGTAAAATTGGTGTCGTGCAAGTTGTGAAATTTCATTGAAGGTAAAAAAACATGAAATGTAGGAAAATAAATAGTCCAAGCCTATAGGCTTGTTTTCCAAACCTATTCCAAAGAAAAAAGGAAGGATCTTTCTTTTGAAATAAAAAAAGTACTTTCATTTTATGGAACACAAAACCCGGCCATGTTTTTTTCTCCACAAAATAAACTCAGATTTTTGTGCTCTAGAAAATGTGAGCATGTTTTATGAAACATTAAAAATGAAAAATTATAAAATAAAGAGAAGCAACATGAAATATGAAACATGACATTCCTCTACCATTTTTCTCTTTCTCTCCCTCTCCCTATCTATCTCTCCCTCTCGTTGTCTATTTCTCCCTCTCCCTCTAACCTTTTTATATCTCTCTCTAACTATCTCTTTATGTCTCTCTCTCTCTCTCTCCTCTACATTCCCTATATTTTTCAATATCTCGATCCTCCCTCTCTCTTTATCTCTCTCCATCCACCATTTCTCTCCCTATCCCTCTGCCTCATCATTCTTATATATTTATTTCTCTCTCTCCCTCCCACTCTACCTCTCCTATCTCTTTCTAACTCTCACAATTTTTGTATGTTTATTTCTCTCTCCTTTATCATTATGCATCTCCCTATCTATCTCTCTCCCTCCCCCTCTATCTCTTTATTTCTCCCTATTGCTATCTTTCTATATCTCTCCCTCTTTGTCTAAATTTTTATATCTCTCACCTTTTTTTACATTTCTATGCTTCTACCTTTTACCCTCTATCTCCATTTCCCTTTCCCTCTATCTCTTTATTTTTATATCCTCCCTCTCTCTTTATCTCTCTACTCCTATATTTATCTCTATACCTCTCCTTATCTCTCTCTCTCTCCCATATATATACCCCCTTTATACCTCTCTATATCTCTCTCCCCTCATTCTTTCTATGTATTTCTCCATATTCCTCTCATTATTTCCCTCTACATCTTTCTATATCTCCTCTCTATCTAACTCTAACACTTTGTTAATCTATCTCTCCCTCTCGCTCCACTTTTTATATACATATCTATCTAACTATATCTATATCTCTCCCTCTCCCTATTGGTCCCTCTCCCTTTCTTTATATCTTTCACTCTCTCTCTCTCTCTCTCTCTCTCTCTCTCTCTCTCTCTCCCCTTCTATACTCTCTCACTCTCTTTCTCTTTATCCTCCTTTTATATTTATCTCTTAACCTCCTCCTTTCTCCCCCTCCAAACCACTCTATCTCTCTATCATCTCTCCCTCCCATTTCATACACCCTCTCTTATATCTCATTCTATCGCTTTAACCATATATTTATGTTCATCTCTATCTCACTCTTTATTTCTCTTTCTCACTCACTTTCCCTCTTTATCTCTCTAACTCTTGCTCTCTATCTCTATCTATTACTCACTTTATCTTTCTCCTCCCCCTCTCTCTCCCCCTCTCCCTCTATCTCTTTCTATATATCTAGTTCCATTATCTATCAATAAATTCCATTTTTACCTATATAAGACCCATATATATTCCATATTCACTTATCCAATAACCATGTCTAGATATACATTCTATTTACACCTTTCTAGATCATTTGAAAGATATCTATGCTAATTACAATGCTCCTTTTTTATAACTTAACAATTTTACAAATCCTAGATTTATCTAACTTTCTCCAATCTTCTAACATTTTTGTAGAATATGGTGCTTCTATTTTGCATTAGTTAATTTTATCCATTATATCTATTTTAGTTATTTTATACAAGATTAACATACTAGGATTTTATCCATTTGTCTTTCTATGTAACTTAGGTTCATTAGTCTAATTATATAGCCAATACAATATACAAGATGAATTTAATGAAAATTTGAAGTTTATTGGACTTGATTTATGAAAAGAGAATAGGCTTATCCCATCCATACTAGAAATCTCTATCATTGGTAGATCCTTTTATTTCCCATGTCTTCCTTTTATTTCCTCTATCTAGAGACTTGCATCATACCCATTATCCATTTGGTAGAGGAACCTATTTTAGCTTCTAAATTTGGACAATTGATTCCCATATGATTTTTTCACCCATATAGTTGGTAACCTTTGTGTCCCAATTCCATCTATTTTCATTTATTAATGATTGTTTCTCTCCTCTAGTTTTCAAGCATGTCACTTAGCATATTTTTAGACTCATCTCTTGTCCATGGAGTAGAAGAAACTAACCAAACCAATCAAAATCATCTCCCCTTCATTAGTCATATGATTCCATTGAGAGAAAAAATAAAATTTCCAACCCTCTAGATGTGAATCCTATAAAAAATACAATCATTATTTGTAGCTACTCTCATAATTCTAATGTTATATAAAAGGATAAATCAATAGATCCTACATAGACTAAAGTCTCACTATGTTGATCCTTAAATATTATTAGTATTCCTATTGATTTAATATCATGTAAGGATACACCATTATCATTCTTCATTATCCCTCTATAATTCTTGAATTTAAAGCCTTAATACACATTTTAGTATGAGGTATGAATGAAATTAACCTAATAAAACCAATCAAAATTAGCCTTCAATATTAATTACTTAAGACTAGATTGAAATATACTATATTATCATCAAGCATTTATAATCATCAATAATAACTATAAGGACAAGAACTCTTCACCTAATAATAATTCATTTTTCTAACCTATAATATATGGACAATCATAATATTCTCTACTCAATGTGTTCAATATCCTAAACATATTGCATACATGATAGTGCTACTACAATACCAGAAAAAGTTACAATCTAAACATCATACATCTAAAACAAGCATTAGTTGCTTAAATTTTCAAATTAACACCATTTTTGCATCAATATTAGCAATATCATATGATGAATGTTTCTCATGCTAAAAGGCTCAAGTCTAAGATGGGGATGACTGATTAGATGCCTCATTACCATGCCTACTCTCTAAATGGTCCTCTAACTAAGCTATAATTTTTAGCATGGCATCACCACTTATAGTTATCGAGAATAATATATATGCTCAAGAGTTTAAAATATATTCATATTCCTTGAGCCTCTCATGCCACAAAAGGATATTCTTTCCAAATACCCAATATAGGCTTACAAATTTTGATGGTATAAATGATTCTAATTACATATCATGGACTATCCTACAACTATGAGGGTGTTTCTCAAATTTTATGTCATCATCACCAATCTCTTCACAAGATCATTAAAGACACAAAACCTTCATTGGTAGTATCACCTTGAAGAAGGTTGCATCCATAACTTCTTATAGTTATCTAATTTATTCCTCAAACACTTCAAAAGATACATAACCAACATCAAGGACCTATTCAATTACAAATAAAAGTAAGGGAAAGATGTGTTTATAATATAAATTGATAGAGTTCCCATTGTTCCTTTTCTAGAAATTTTTACATTTAGGGCTTTAATCTAATAATTTAGTATGTATGGTCTAGCATTGAGGGTCTACAAACTAGGGTTTAGGGTTTATAGTTATTTATTTACATGTTAGGATTTAGGATTGATAGTTTAAGGTTTAGTGTTTATCATTTAGGTTTTATGGTTTATGGTTTAGGGTGTTGTCTTTATGATTGAGTGTTTATGGTGTAGGATTAAGGGTTTAGTTTTTAAGGCTCAACATTAAGGGTTCAATGTTTAGGTTCAAACTTTAGGGTTAAGGTTCTGGGATTTAATGTTTAGGGTTTTAATTTAAGCTTTTAAGACTTAGGATTTAATATTTAGGATTTAGATGTTAGGGTTTAGGGTTAAGGGTGGAAGTTGTAGGGTTTTAATTTTATGGATAAGGGTTTAGGGTTTAGGGTTTAAGGATTGTGATCTTTAGGTTTTTAATTTGAGGCTTGAGAGTTTTAATTTAAGGGTTTAAGATTTGGGATTTAGGGTTTAGTATTTATGGTTTAAGGATTAGAGTTTAGGGTTTAATATTTATAGTTTAGGCTTTATTGTTTATGGTTGAGGAGTTATGGTTTAGGATTTAAGATCCAATTACTTTATCTAGACATTGATGCAATTTTCCCTATCTAGGACCCCTATTTATACATATGTCATTTGCACTTGTACAATTCCCTTGTCTAGATAGATATTCTATTTACACCTTTATAGAAGTGTTTTAAGATATCTATGTTAGTTATTTTAGCATTATAAATTATCACCCTTGATAGTTTCACACTATGTTTGGCTCCCCCAAAAGTGCTTGAGCCCAATTATGCTTCATTAGTCATCTATTTAATTGTCAACTTCAATAAATTAAATTAATGTATGGAAATTAAATTAATTATTTATTTGATGAGAATCTAAACTTAAAAATTGGTCCAACCTAGGGTAGCCTTTCATTTCCCTTGATTTCCCTATTTTGGCCCAAAATTAATATTTTATTATCAACCTTAATATGTTTGCAAATTCAAAATTATTTTATATCCTATCAAAATAATTAATGAAAAAATTGGTGAAACTCTTATAAATATAAGTCTTTCCTACCATTTGAACATCTAATTAAATATTGATCTATCGAGCAATTTAAAAAGGCTATCAAGATTAATATGTTTGCAAATTCAAAATCAGGTTTTAGCCTATCAAAATGATTAATGAGAAAAATGTTGAAACTTAGATAAATATAAGTCTTTCCTACCATTGCTTAATCTCAAATTTTTTGTATCCTCATAGCTAGTTTCTATGTTCAGTTTTGGTTTTGTTGAGGGGCTCCTATCTAACATGCAACCACTCTCACATGGTTTTCTTCTAGTTTTCCTCTATCTTGGCTTTATTTTTTTTTTGTTGGTTTCTAATTTTTGGATCTCACAAAATGTTTACATGCTCCACCTCTGGGCTTCAATTGGTTTCATCTTCTTGGGTGTTCATACTTTTTCCTAAGGTATTTTGACATCCACTTCTTCTAGACTCTGGTTATATTTTGTTCCATGCACTCCCAATGTATTCATTCTTCTTCTTAGATGTATAATTTTTTAGTGCTTATCATATATTTTGTAATTAATCTCCCATTTTGTTTGGAATTTTCTCAACTCTTAAGAGTCTTCAAATTGTAAACACATAATGTAATACCTTATTTTATTAATAAATTTGAGTGGCATTTCAATAATAGAATCAGTAGCATTTCTACGATACTTATAAATCAAGATCGTATTTAAAATGCATCATCAAATCCATGTTTGTGAATAATAATGCATTTCATTTTTTATTTTTTGATTATTATGAGCACTAACTTCTTGCACAATATTAAATAAATAATCAAATTCTCCTTGTGTGAGATAAGATGATTTTCTTCAATCTAACTTGGAATATAAATTTAAGTGGTAAGTTACAACATAGTTATTTATAATTAATTTTACTTTATTTTTACCTTACTCTTTTTCAAGATCATCATAGCCATTTATAGAGGTAGAAACACAAACATAGGGTTTGAATAAGGAAATACCCTATACGGCACAACCCATCCTCTCTTATCCTTCTTACATGTCACACATTTTGAAGTGGATTAAATAATATTTGAGACCTCAAGACATGAAACCCTAGATCAAGAATTCAAAAACCATTCATCAACTTAGGAAAAGATTGATTATTTGTTGACTAACAAACTTTAGAAGTTGACTCCTGTTGATTTCCCAAATCAATAGATCCAATGAATCCTATAGAGTAGCCACTTTCTAATGCTTAGACTCAAAGGTGGATTTGGCAAACTAACAAGATTCAATCAATGACTGAAATCTCCTACACTTCTGTCTCTATAGGACCAAGGTAGGTCTCCCTTCATAATGCCTAAAGACTTAATTCAACTATACACAAACATTGCATTTTATAGCAGATAATTCCCAATTAAAATATACCAAGGAAAGTATTGACAACTTCAAATATGGCTATATTCTTTGTATCTCAACACTCACTCAAAAATTGGGAAGTAGAATTCAATACTAAACCTAAACCCAACAACATAAATTGAAATGATTTTGAATTTAATATTTTTTTTAGAATGCATTAAGCTGAATGACAAATCAGTGCCTAATTCTGGGCCATGGAGTCAAACATATAATATAAAGAGAATTCATCAGCAAATAAACTTCAATAGGTCAGTGGATATAAAATTGCTAATGCATTACACCAATATATCCACTCTTGTTGTCATTCAAATTCCTCTTATAGATCCACCTTATACACTTGAAATCACCATTATTTACTTAAAGTAATTTAACTACTTCCTTGAAATAGAACCATGAACACATAACACAATCTTAGGGAAATTGAGATGACAAATTCAAACATACTTTGTATTGGGGTATGTGTAGGATCATGATGGGCCAAAAAGTGGTGATATGATGGGTATGTGTAGGGTATGCGCTTGATGACATTATTTTAGTCCAAAATTGATGAAATGAAAAGGGTTTTAAAGGATATTCTTAGCTTTCCACCAATATATAAATTATGCTTTAGTTTGAATTTAATAAATAATTATTATTCATTTTTTATTTGAATTATGACTAAAGTCTTAATTGATAGGCTGATTGAAAAAAATCTATAGCTTTTAAATGGTATCACATTTTTTGAATCTGAAACATGTGTCAAATTATATGCTTCACATACTATAGGATTAAAAAAAAGAGAGAATTTCATGAATTTTTACGGGTTAAGGTGGTCAAACATATGAGTTTTATATTTTTTAAAAGTTGTAAAAATAATTCATAATTAATTATTTACATGGAAAAAAATTACAAAATAATATGCATCAAATCCGTACATGAGTCCTCTACTTATATCTAAAATATTATAAAAAATATTATCATTTTATTGTGGTTAGGTGGTTAGAAACACCTACTCATTTTTCCCCTAAAATTTAACTACTATTGCATTGAAATTTCAAATTTTCACCAAATTTTTTTATAAATAAACCTAGTAGTTTAGAAACTACAATCAATTTTCTATTGATTCTATTCTTACATATTTTTGAAATAATGTAGATAACTTATTCAAATTTTTACATCAAGTTGCCTAACTCTGATTTTTCTAATTTTTTCACCACTTAAGGGTCTATTTTTTCCATTATGATCCTGCACATACTCATTGTTGAATTCATATGGTCAAATGTGTACAAATATAGAGACAATTTGATGATATTCATGCTTTGCTTATGCAAATTGATTGATATGTACTCATGAAATCAACAATTATAGCTTATAGACTCAATTCATGACTCAGACTCAACATTTCTCTATCTACCCAACCCATGCAATAATTCATAACCCTTTACAATGAGAAAAGAATGAGAAGATATAGAAGGAAGAAGATCCCCAAAATCAATTTGTTGAAGACACCTAGAAGGATTATCCTCCGTTAATCAACAACAAGAAATAGAAAAACCTCTCTCTTCTATCTTCCTTTGCAATAACAAACTTTTCCTTTACTATAAAAACCAAATTACAATAGAAAAGCCAACTCCCTATGAAAAATATTCATTTCCATTTACCCATTGCAATTGAAAATGACTTTTCTCTCCCATGAAAATATTTTATTCCTCTTGTTTTTTTCTATTTTCACTTCCCAACAAATAATGAGCTTTGTTTATAAAGTGAATAATAAATTCACTTTAACCACAAAGAATATTTAATTCACTTGTCTAGATAAAATAAAAACTTCATCCCAAGTCATTTTTTTGTTGCGCTTTACATTATTCACTTGGGAACTTCACTTTATTTCCCAACAATGAAATATGTTACCTTTTAAATCATGAGCTTTCACTTTAATAATTTTCCCAGCTGAATTTTTTATCTTCACATGTATTGTGAAAATTTTGAAATGATTTATCAGGAATCTTTCAATTAATCCACAAACTATGAAAGTATTTTTACCCACACCATAATCTTTTTCCCTTTTACAATTTTCACTTAGCAACAAAATTATGATGGCTCTAAATATTTTATGTCAGACTTTTAAAACATTTTCCAATGTATTATACTTCACCCTATTGTTAAAATGATTTTAATTTAACATTTGGGGGAATTTTAAATATTTCATCAGGCAATGTTTTAAGTTCTAAAAGTTTTTCCTTTTAAAAGAAATGAAATATTTTCAAAAAATCAAACCATCAGGCTTTAAAAATGACTTACATGGCCCACTTCAATCTTTTCCCTATTCACCGAATTTTTAATATTTAAACATGTTTTCAAAAATGAAAACTCTGCACCTTTATTTGGTAGCACTTCATACTTTAATATTTTTCCTTCAAAAGTTTTGAGGCCACCATGAGCCATGTGGAGCCTTCTCGTAGACCTCATGGTTTTTAACAAGCATGCACCTTGAAATTGCAAGATAATGGGGTAGGGTTAGGATTTGGCTACATTGTCTCCCATTTTCTCTTGACCATTGATCTTGTTTGCTTGTTTTTTTTGCCCTAACTTCTCACCTCCTATATTTTTTAACTCCTTAACAATGGCGGTGAGCAAATTTCCTTGAAAATTTTGGTACATTTTCACAGTAAGTGCAAACCACCCCTTGGAAAGCAAATGCAAGCTTGTTCTTCATGAAACATCAACTATACCATATTCATCATATTTGGCATCAAAAGAGTAAGGATTTTTCCTACAGTGACCTCTTTATATTGATGCGTTTCCTCAAAGATTCCTCTTCAGTTTGTTGAATGGCACTTTCATGCAACATAGATTTTTCCAATTCTCCACACCAATGTGTACACTATAGTCTGTGAGTCTCATCATGGCTTTTTGTCATATTCAATGGACCCCTCGTCATGCATGTTGGCCACCTCACTTTGCAGCATGACCATTATCAGATGCTCCATCAAAATGGAATTTCCTTAAACAACTTTGATATATTTTGACTGCAAACACACAATATCTAGGGAAAACCCACACCAGCCTTACCCACCATTGGGCATCACACATAGATGTTTCATGCAACATTATCATGTTCTTCTTTGGATTCTTGCTATCACTATTGCTTTTGCTCATCGCAATGCTTCCTCAAAAGATAAAGCTTCTTCTCTTGGCACAATGTACCAATATCTTGGAGCACCCATATGCATATAGTTTAAACCCTGCAAGTTATGGTCCTTAACATGCCATACAAACTAGTTGAACAACATGGAAATGTAAATCATTTGGGAAGTAACACTAGCCACCTCAACAAGTAAATAACGAAACAATGACCCATCTGACCTTGACACAATCCTCATATTCTAGGTAGTATTTGATATGTCACATGCATCATTAGAACCCTCTTCAAAATGTGCAATAGTTTCCTTATGCGCAACAAGATCATTTCCTTTTAGCTAATGTAGTGGTGGCATATGATGAAAATGGGGTTTTAGCATAAATGTAGAAATCATTCAAACACTTTCAACACATTTTCACCACAATCACTGAATGTCCTTGTGTAATGCTTGATTTTCATCACACAAAACAAATGTTTCATGCAGCTGCTTCATAAAATTGTGTAAATTGCTTTGAAATACCAAAAGGATCCCTTCTATCAAGCATGATGGAACCCCATCCTTTGCAATATTTAGGTTGACCATGTAGCTATCACCAATAGTCATGCCATATAAAACATTAGATAAGTTTTACTCATCTTTTAAAATGTGTCTACATTTACATTGCAAATATTCCTCTTTTGTCATCCTTCGGCTAGCGCAATAGTTGTTTCCTACCCTATAACCTCTTTAGCATCCTCCATTACTGAAGAATATTTTACATTTATTCCTAATGTCTTTATCATAGAGTGATCTATCTTTTCTATATCATTCTCATTTTTGGATCTTTGAGAGAGATTGTTTCAAGAAACTACATTTGCATCAATCTTCCGTTTTTCCATGCCCTAGGATATAGAATCCATTTCAATGCTTATATTATTGATCTCATAGTCTCTTTGATTTATAGTAATTGTATCTTCAACTGTTGACTTCCCAATTGATTCCAAGCTGAGTTGGAGTTCAACAATACATGGGATAAAATTGAACTTGAACCTAGAGGAGCTCATAAATCATATATTTATTTGCCAATTGCCAAATATTCTTTGTTAACTTTAATTCAAATTTATGTAATAGGAACCATAAATTTGATAAATTTAGCCTCTTAACAAAGTTCCTTTGATATGAAAATGACACTGCATTTTGTCCCCTTGGTATGAAAAGAGAGACTAGAGATAATAGTTTTGTAATTGAAAACACTGATGTCATCTTCCACAATTTCACAAGCCTGGTTCTCTTCATCTACATTTACATTCAAAACCTCATTGAAATCATTGTGTTCAATGCTAGTTTTAGATAAAATTTTCTCTTCATATTCAGTGTTTAAATCTTCATTAGCAACTTTTTAATTTCACAATTGTGCAAAGCATGTTCGGTCTCTATGTAGGCCCAGCTAAGAAATTTTTATTTTCAAACAAGTTTCATCCCTAATTGTTCTGAGACTACCCCTGAATGCACTTGTGGACAAAAATTTTCGTGCCACACGACTCTCTAGTACTTCTAGATTTTTTCACCTAAAAGGAGAGAGGTGGGCCAAAATGGGAAATGTCTACACTAAGGACTAATGTAATATGAATAAAATATGTATAAATGCAGTGATCTAAATGTAATAAATTAATGAAAACTATTGATTATTAATGCAAAACTAAAGAAATGTAAAGTGTTTGAAAACATAGTGTTGTATGCAAAGAGACCTAGAAAGATGAATAGAAATGCAAAAAAAGTAGAACAGGAAAGAAAAATAGAAAGCATGCACCTTGAAATATGTTGAATACTGTAATGAAGAATAGAAATATTGTTGATTCTAAAGATTTAGCCCATTGGGACACTTGTTCCAAGCTTGACGACTTAGTCCCAGATCTAGAAAAATTGCTTTGGAGCCCATTTTAGCCAAAATGGGTGTCTAAATTTACAAAAAACTAGTGAAAGACATATACAGTGGGACTAACTCGCCATTGTTGGTGACTTAGTCCACTTCTGAATTTCTAAAAATCTGAAAGTGGAAACAGAAGCCCTTGGTCTGCACTTTGGTTCCTACTAGGTCTCCGCTTCTAAAATTCTAATTTTTGGCACTGTAAATGACTTTTTGATGATATTTTGACCTATCCAATGAAGAGATGTCTTCAACAAATTTACAACTTAATCTCTAATGATCTTCAAGTCTTCAAGATACCTAAATCTACAAACACAAGAAAAGGAGAAATGTTGGATGTTAGGGCACGGGTGTTTTCCTTGGTCAAACCCCCTTTAGGTAATTAAACCAAAATGAAGAAATAATGTAATGAAGCATGAAATAATGGAATTAGAAACTTTCCATGATAATAGATCTTAAATTTCTATAGCAATAAATGAAAAATCTTCCCTTGAATGTCTAAAAAGTGTTATCTTAATGACTTGAAAAATGTTAAAACCCTAGATTGCTTGACTTAATAATATGATGAATGATGAATAATGAATTGGTTGTGAATTAGGGTTTAAAAGCATGTATTTATAGGAAATACACCTAATTTTCCCATTAATTTGATCCCCAAGGCTGACATGAAGGAAAAATAAACATAAAACCAAAACTTTCCAGCTTAAACCTCGAAAATAGCCCAAATGGGACTAATTTGCCACTCTAGGTGACTTAGTCCCACCTGGCAGGGACTCATTCACCCAAATGGGTGACTTCATCCCATAGGGGTTCTTTTCCTAGCTGGATTGTTGGGGAGTGAGGAAATTAGGTTTGTATGGTGATTTTGTTGGGTTTTAGATCAAATTATGCCTTGGAATGCACAATATGGGGTCATAGGTGCCTATTAATGATTATGTAAATGTCAATTAGGGATAGGGACACAAATTTCAATGTGAAAGTGTGATTAAATACACTTTACATCATTAAAATGAGGTCCACATAATCTAGAAAGGCACAACATCTAATGTGAATGTGTAGGACACATTACAACACTAGATTAAAGTCAAATTAAATTTACAAGCCTTCTAGATTAATGTGATAATGCTATTAAATGTATTTTAAAATGTTGAATTAGGGGAAAAATAGGTCCATTAGCCTAGAAAAGTGTCAAATTCTTTTACAAAACTTTACAACACCTTTACAAAACATTAATAAATGCATTTTATTTAGTTTACAAGGGTCCAAGACCTAGTGTGGATGTGTAAAACACCTCACAACACTAAATCAAGGAATCATTTAAGTCCAATTTATCATTAATTATTCCCAAATCAAGCGAGCAAAAATGGATAATTTTCCATGTCTACAACACCTAAAGTGAAAAATAAACAATCTTGGTTGCTAAAATCTAATCTCTAGCATATTTGGATAGTGGTCAAAACTAGGCATGTTGACTCTGAAATCACCTTGGAAAACTAGTCAAATGACTTCCTGCAACCATCAAAATTCATATGTACATAGACACTTGACCCGAGAATGTAATGCAATAAATAGTTTGACAAAAGATATTTTGAGGTGCAAGATATTCAATGTCAAAGTTGCTCAATTAGACTTTTCTGCAACTACATTTATTCAAAATCAATCAGGGATCACCAAGTCACCACTTCAAAAATATATCAAACCATCTCCTGGGAGGCTTCTAATGGAAAAATGAGATCATTTAGGTACATTGAGCATGTGTGCAAGAGGAATTTCCTTTGAAATCATCATTCTTTGCGAGATATTAGGGGTCAAATTTGACCACCTTGAAATATGTCAGAAATGCAGATGTAAAATTAGAACAAACTACATTTGCTTTTGATCTCAAAAAAATAGCAAATCAAATCACGAGGCTCTGAAAATGGACTAGGGAGCATATGAATGTGGGAAGAATGGAGACCAAAAAACCATTTTTCTTGGAAATCATCTAGCTATGAAATATCATCTGGAATATAAGGCTACTTCATAGGACAGAGAGTTTGCAAACAACAAAACAGTCCCAGAACCCTCCAACTTTTCTTTCCAAAACCTTGTCAAAACTTATAATGAGAGGCTAAAAATTGACTTGCATGATCAAATATGTCAAGTGAATGTGTCCACTAAGAGGTTTGGCATGAAAATAAACTGGCATTGAATTATGACCATCCAAAGTAGGTCACTTAGGCATATATTTTAGGGGCACTTCTGAGTGTACAAAGGAAAATTTTTCAACATAGGCACTTCAAAATTGTATGAATTTGAAGGTGCCACCAACTCCGAAAAGGAAGAACATACAAACTATGATGCTCCTATACAGACTTTGAACTTCTAAAAAGAATGATTTTTAGATAGGGGAAACCTTGCCCTTATCCAATCATTTATTCCCCAAATTTGAATATCAAGTTCCATATTTCCTCCACTGTACACTCCTGCTATTTGTTTCTATATTTCAATTTTTTATTTCTTTGAATCTATAAAAATTTTCTTCTCTTGTACTTTTTCAGCTATTTTTCATCATCAACAACACACATCACATCATTTTGTCCATCATCAAAAGAAAAATTGGACGAAAACCCTAACATAGTATTTTGGCCCTTCTAGTTAAAAAAACCAAGTATTTTATGTTTGTTATTTTTGGGTCATTAAAATAAGAATGGTAGTATGTGTGATTTAGGCTTATTATGGTAGTATGTGTGATTTAGGCTTATTATTGTCCCTATATCTCATTTTCCACCTCACATTTTGGTCGACCCAACATCTCTTACATTTAAAAAATATGATTTACATAGCTATTATCTTGAAATTTCAAGTGAATGGTAGGTTATTTGGATGTTATTTTTTTTCAAAGTGCCTTCAAATTAGGTTAAAATATTGAAAAAGTAAATGTGTTAAATTTATTTTTCATTTACATAAACATAAAGGAAATACATTTTGAATATTCCAAAATAATATTCAATTGGTTTTTGTAACTTGCACTTTAGAAATATTCATTTATCAATTCAATTGAACCTATTATGTTTGTTTAAATTATTTAAAAAATTAAATTCATGCACACATGTTCTTATTATACAATATTTATGGCATCTTCCATTTTCATAATTTTGTGTGATCTCTAACCTAAACCTTCATTGTTTGAAATTTGCATACACTATCCTACTTATGAGTGAGTGCAGGATCATGGGGGTCCAAAAAGTGGTGATATGACCCAAAAGTGGTTGACAATATTTTTTTTCCAAATTTGATGAAATGAAAAGGGTTTATTGATGAAATTACCAAATTTTCACCAATATAAGATATGACTTATTTGAAGTTCAATAGATAATTATTATAGATTTTCTACCTATATTCTTACTAAAGTCTTGATTGATAGGTTCATTGAAAAAATTCTATAATTCTAAAATGATTTCCCATTTTTTGAATTCGAAAGATGCAACGCATTCTACGCTTCCAACACTATAGAATAAAAAAAAGAAAAAATACTTTCATAAATTTATGTCCAAGTTATGGTGATTAGACAATTTTTTAATTTATTTTTAATTTCTAATAAAAAATTCAAAACTAATATTTAATACTTATTAAAAGAATGTAGCACATTCAAGCATGTGTTCTCTACTTATATTAAAAGTTTCAAAAATATATATTATTTTTTTCTTGTACTTAGGTTGGTCAAACATACACTTGCTTTTTATTTTTTTCCTAAAAATTTAGTACTACTATATTGAAATTTCAAATTTTCACCAAATAGATTTATTTTTTCCAAAAGAAGACTAGTATTGTAGACACCTAAAAATGACCTAGGCCTGCAAGCTTCTTTTTTACCATTTTTGTCCTAGCATAATTATGACTTTTAATTATGTCCTTGGTCCACATTTGATGATTAATTAAATAATTCATAATTATTTAATTAATTCATGTCCTTTTTATTCTTCATGATTATTAAATAAATAAATTTTATTTATTTATTAAATACGTCATTAATTGTCTGTCTTCCCTTAATTAAATAAATTTCTTAATTTATTTAGCTCTACCTCCGCTTATTTTCTCTCGATTATTAAATGCCTAAAGTCTGCTCATTGAAAATGCCTAATTGTCGCAATTGTTTAAATTTATTAATTTATTTAATTCTAACGCAAGCCTATTCTTCCTGCAAATTAAATAATTATTTCTAATTATTTAATTACTAATTTCACTTTTCTCTCATTTTAAATAAATGAAAATATTTAAAATGATTTCATTTTATTAACTTTCACTCTTTTTAGTAAATAATCTGAAGAAGATTATTTACTTGTCTCACAAAATCCTCATTTTGAATTAATTAAATTCAAAAGGATATTATTCTTCCAAAAATCAAGTAATTAGGTAGATTCTTGATTTTCCAAATCGAATCTTTAGTTCAAATCTTATCTTCTTGATTTTTCGAATCTCACAAATTAGGCAATCTTATCTTCTTGATTTTTCAAAAATCTTTATTTCTTTAATTCATTTATCTCATTTATTCTCCACCGTCGATCTGATTATCTGAGATATTATCTTGACCATTCGATTAATGATTTTTCCCTAATCCTAATTAGGGATTCTCAGATTTAATCTAGACCTCTCATTTTAGGTTCTCATCATCATTTAATCTCGTCCATCCATTCAAAATGACATTTTCTATAAAATGCCATTTTCCTCTCACTTTTCAATTACACACATACACGCTGACATTTTACATAGACACATTACTTTTTAGGCATTTTGCACACTTAGATTTCATAGCAATTTCAACACTTATTGTCTTTATTTGATCAAATCTTAGCATATTTAGGCATTATCAATCATGGTCATAGGCATAGTCATTAGGCATATTTAAATCCTTCAAAGGCTTGGTGTAGGACTTCAACATTTGCAGATTGCTCACACGACGAATCTGAGGGCAACATCAGCCAACAAGCAAGAAGGTATTACAAAATTGAATCATGGAGGTATCAGCGATCAGGTATAATCGTTCTGTGTTTTACTTCCTTTGTGTTTTGTAAGATCTTTGGGTTTCATTGTCATTTATTGATTTGTTGCTAACAACTTGAATCGAACCTAAAA
>VDFB02099778.1:0-10864 GCA_007258455.2 Sequoia sempervirens | reverse complement strand
TTATAATCAATCATTAACCAATTTAAAATACACATAGTGATCAACTTTATTTCTAATCAATTTATGATCTAATGAAAAAGTATCAAATTTATAATACCACATTCTTGGTGACTTCTTCAAATTGTACAAAGATTTTTGTAACTTGAAAATTACTCTTATCCCTTCCCCACAAAATTACCAAGTTGCTTCATAAATATTTTCTCATCAAGATCCCCATTTAGAAAAGTTGTTTTTACATTCATTTTCTCTACCTCTAAATAGAAAACACTAGTAATAGATAAAATTAATCTAATAGAGGTTAGTTCATCCAAAAGAGAATAAATCTCACTAAAATCCACTCCTTCAATTGTTACTAATAAGGCCTTGTACAACTTCAACCTACTATCTACTCTGAATTTATTTTTAAATACCCATATACAACTAATGGATTTCCTCCCCACATGTAGCTCAACCTTATCCCATGTTTCATATTTATCCAAGTCATTTATTTAATATTTTATGGCCTCTAATTAAGACTCATGCTCATCTAAAGACAAAGTCTCCTTCATAGAACTAGGTTCATTGTCAATACATATAAATAAATACACAACTATAATAAGAAGGTATATACCTTTCAACTAGATTATACTGTCTCATGGACCTTCTGGAGTGAGTAAGAAGATACTCATGCTATTCCTCATCAAAACAAAAATACAAACATTGTAATTATGTATTCTATCCATCTTGTTGTTTTGTTTATGCATCTTCTTGTTTATTAGCCTTACTATCATACTACACTATTCTTTTAGGCTTTACATGAGATTGTTAATAATTTTAAAATTCAACAATACTTTCTATAAAAATAGCATCTTTAGAATATAACATTCAATACTAGAGGACCCCAAAGATTATAACCCTTAATATTCTTTCCATTAGCCATGAAAACCTACTTGTTGGCCGTGAAATCAAGCTTAAACCACTTTTCCTTAAGAACATGAATATATGCCCCACTACCAAAAAATATAAATATGAAATTGATCATCTCTTACTTATCCAAAGCTCATAGGGTGTTTTGTCAAATAGTGCAAAAGTGAGAGACTTGCTAAACAAGTAACAAGCAGTATGTAGAACTTTATCTTAGAAATGGTATTCAATCTTTGCATTGCATTGTTTAGCATGTTTCTAGATCTATCCATCAAAGTCTTGTTCATCCTTTTTTCCATTTCATTTTATTACAAAGTATATGAAGTTGATTTTTACTTGACTATCCTTGCATACCTACAATAATCATCAAAATATCTAAAGAAAAACTCATCACCACTATTTGTTCTTGGAATTTTTACTTTCCTATCTATATGTTTCTTAACAAGTATTTTAAAATCTTTAAAAATAGAAAATATAACAAACTTATGCTTAAAAAACTAAATCCTTGTATAACTAGAGAAATTATCAATAAATAAAATATTTTAGTAATATTTTATAGTCAATGACACATAAACATGACAAAATAGATCATTATCAATAACCTCTAAAATTTATTTAGCTCTAGTGCTACTAGATTTAAATGAACATAATACTCACAAAATTCAAATTCAATAGAGTAATTGGATAAACCATTAGACATATTTTTATCAATAATGGTTTTGAGACCCTTGTGTACCTTAGAATTTTACCCTACTCTAATGTGCAAAATAACTAAAAATGCAAGTGAAAAAATACTAAGAACACTTCAAAGATTAGCCTAAAGAGTGATAAAATAAGGAAAATAGATGAAATAAGATGTAAATTGATTTATACCTTCCTTGCTGTTGAAGACTCCTTGGTTGGCCCTTGATTTTGATGGATTTGTGTGCTCCTTGGATGGCTTTTGATGTAGCTAGATGCAAGATTGAATGTGCAAGATGATCAAAGTGGGTGGCTAAATGATAGTGAATGATTGAGAATGTAAATTGGCAGCATAATGTTACTCCCAAAATGAAAAGTGTTGAAAATGCCCTTAAGGAGGGGGTATTTATAAAAGAATTTGAATTCTCTAGAGAATTAAACGGTCAAGATTCATCCAACAAGGTCAAGATGAAGGGATATGGTGAGTTGAGAACTCACAAGCCCTCACATCTTGACATGTGGATGGTGAAGTGGCTAAGAGGAGGTGAGGTGTAAGTGAGGTGGCCAAAAGGTACATGAGGTGGAGGAAGGACAAGTACCTTCCAAGCATCTTGGGGAGAGAAGATTTCCACAAAAAGGGATTCCTTGTCCCCAAGTGGGAGTGAAAGGGACATTTGAGGAATTTTGGAATTCCTAAAAAATCTACATGGAAAAAGGAGAGGTGGTTGAGAATTAAAAATTCACATTCTTAGGAGAATCTAAAGGATAAAAGGTGAGCTCCAAAAAGGTGGGACTTGGTCACATATGGAAGATGTGACAAGTCCAAGGTTCTAGAAGCCTTAGGATCTAGGATAAATAAATGTGAATTAAAAATTCACATGGGAAAGAGGGTCCATGCTAAAAGGAGGTAAATGCAAAGGTTGGCTAAAAAGTGGTGCTAAATATGGCTAATGACTTTGGTTAAGGTTGTGCAAATATTGGATTAAACTAATTAATGGAAGATTAGAGGCAAGTGGAAAATGTAGGAGGATGTGACATTAATCTTTGATTAAGAGGATGCACATCATAATCATGAATTAATTAAATTAATTCAGATTAGAGCAAGATCATGGAGGATGTGACAAGGAGAGAGAAAATAAAGAATTTTAAATTAATTTTAAATCAAAAGGGTAAAAAATGACCAAATTAAATAAATTAGTGTATTTATTTAATTTAGAGAGGAAGAAGGTGAAAGATAAAGCATTTAATGATTAAATTAAATACTTTACAGATATGAGATAAAAGGTGTAATATTAATTTAATAAATGAATATTTAATATGATAGACGAAAAGGGAGTAAATTTAATCATATGAGAGTGATTAAATTTAGATGTCTACATTTTTCCCCTCTTCGAAATATTGTTAGGATAACAGTGTTTCGAAGAAAAATAAAATGCAAATGAAGAAAGAAATAATGGATGGTGATGCCCCTAGCATGGAAAAGGTTAATGATGCCCCAATGACCAAGCTGAAGGAATGGAGGAATGGTAGGAGGGTATGCCCCCTTGAGAGGGTATGCCCCCTCGAGAGGGTAGTTGAGGGAGGAAAAAGGGGGTCCCCGGACGACATCTCGATAGGAATAAAAGAAGGACACCATTGGATAGGGCTCAAAAAACCAAGCAATTTTAGTTTTTGAACGGAGGTGATCCGACGCACGGTTTGCAAATGGCAGTCTCAGGAAGTTAGGGATTAGTTGGAGGAAGAAAAAGTTAAATGAAAGGTAAAAATACCTTTTTGGAAGAAGGGGGTTAAAAAGGTAATTTTAAAAATTACCTTAGTCATTTTCACTATAGCAGTTGAGAGGAGGAGAGTAGAGGAGAGAAAGTGAACGAGGAGGAACGATGCCGACAGATAATGACACGGAGATTGTGCACCGGGCAGACGAGGTGCGTGGATTATACAGCGGGCCCGCGGGCGGACAGCATGTGAGTGATAAAAAAACCTGTTAAGTTAATTTATGCATTTTTTACATATTGTTTGATGGATTTTGAAAAGTTGAAAACATGGGTTTTGTTAAGTAGGAAAATTAAAAAACTGGGTCGAGATTAGATTGTAAAAAAAAGGGCCAAAAACAGTGAAAAATCAAGGGGGGGATAAGAAATAGGGCGGGGCGTAGCCGCCCCTACGTAGGGCGCCGCTGCCACGACCGAGGGTGGAGCTGCCCTAGCCGCGGCGGAGGCGCCTCGGCCGAGGGCGGAGCCGCCCTAGTTGCGGCGGAGGCACCCCGGTCGAGGGGCGGTGCCGCCCGGTTGCCGCCAGACGGAGCCGCCTGGCTGCAGGGGCGTATGCCTTGTCACGGCCGGGTGGTGTTGCCGCCGCACCGGCGTCGCCTATCATGGAGTTACCCGACGCGGCCGGTGCTCGCTGGCCGGGCGCAGCCATCTACGACGCGAGCTGGGCCTCACGATGCCGGGCGGCGGTTGTCACCGCAGCTCGCCGGGCGGTAAGCCGCCCGCGATCGCATGGGTGGAGCCGCCTCGGTCAGGGGCAGTTTCGCCTCGCTGCGGCTAGGCGGAGCCGCCCAGGGCGGAACTGCCCCATCAGTGGGCGGACCTGCCCGGGGCAGGAGCGCCCGGTCAGAGGGCAAAGCCAACCCAACTGGGGGGGCAAGGAAAGAAGAATACAAGGGGGAAGAGAAAGGGTGAAGATAGGAAAAAGAAGGAAATAAAAAGAAAGATGAGAAATAAAATAATGAGAAAGTTTTTGTGCGTGCAGAGTTTCGGGCGGATACGAGCACATGAGCGACGATCAGAGGTGATGGCCGCATCGATAGCATCGATGAATAGGGAGGATCAGATAGCGTTGGATCACACAGGTTTAGGTCACTGTACTCAGTTTCCAGTGGTCAGAGCGCATCCGACGATGTTGACAACGTTGATAGAGAGATGGAGCTTAGAGACATCCACGTTTCATCTCCCTACAGGAGAGATGACCGTGATGTTGGAGGATGTGTGGCGCATCTTGAGGCTGCCGATTGCCGGCCGGTTAGTGAGTGAGGTGGTGTCCACAGGGGCGGAGCTACAGGAGACCATGAGAGTATTTTTTGGTCACGTGGAGCTGCCCCTGGTGAAGGGGCAGTTGGATTTGGACCAGTGTTTTCCAGTGGGGGTGCCAGCCTTACCGTTATTTCTGTGTGGTCTAATTAGTGGGGTACTGTTGCCAGATCGGAGCAGACGGACATGTAGCCTGCATTATATGGAGGTGATCTGACACATTGTCGAGTGGCGGGGGGCGTTTTCATGGGGGTCATGTGTATTGGCTCATCTGTACATAGATATGCACGAGATCTGTTACCGGAGGATATCGAGCTTGACACATATGACACTACTGTAGATTTGGGCTTGGGAGCATATTGCAGTGACAAGGTCGATAGTGGTGAGGGCAGGGATAGTGGATGATTGTGAGCCCGTAGCGTGGGAGTATGGGGAGGAGAGAGGTTGGATTTTGCACTATGAGATGCAGGGAGAGATGGAGGGGTGGAGTAGAGCATTTGATGATCTGCAGCCGAGGGACATAGAGTGGCGGCTATATAGGTCATGTTAGTTCAGGGGATGGATGTATACGAGGAGACATGAGGGTTACTTTCTGAGCAGGTGTTTTATTATTGGTACGTTACTGCGCATAGTAGAGTCTCATCGACCAAACAGAGTGTTGAGGCAGTTTGGAGTGATACAGGATATTCTAACAGCGCCTATCATGTTCCGGCGGTATAGTAGAGAGATACCCTGGGGAGGCCGCATAGCACCAGCGACAGCCAAGGCGTCATGGAGGGTAGCATAACAGGTGCCTTATCTAGGGAGAGTAGGAGGAGAGCAGGTGCTAGTGGTGACCGAGCGATATCGGAGGTGGTTCCAAAATAGGTTATGGGAGAGGATTACTCCTGTTCAGCCTATTTTGAGGGTAGTGGGTGCCGGACCAGAGAATGAGCAGAGACTACAGAGAGAGAAGAGGGGAGGGGTGCAGCAACGACGAGAGGCTGTGGCAGTGGTAGACCAGGGGGGATAGGAAGAGCCCAAGAGGGATGAGATAGGGCAGGCAGGCAGAGCAGGGAGGAGGAGGAGGAGACATTAGAGGCGAGGTCGGAGAGAGGATCAACAGCGGGGGAGGGGGCAGCTACAGAGAGCCCGGGGGGTAGAGGGTGGAGGAAGTGATGGATGTGGATGATGTGGAGGATGTGGAGGTGGTAGGTGCGAGGGATGAATCAGAGGATGGGAGTAGACAGTTTGTGGTAGGACGACATGGTCAGCCACGGTGGTTGCGGGTTCGGCCGATTGTAGAGAGTCACAAAGCTCGTCAGGAGTAGGAGAGCGGAGAGGATGAGGATGTTAGAGTAGCACCAGAGGAGGAGAGGAGGTTGACACGACATCGATTCGTGGTTGAGAGACAGGGAGAGGCGGGACAATTTCGGGTTTGCCGTATTGTAGAGGACTGCGAGGGGCAACGGGAGTAGGGGGTAGGGAGGAGCCAGCGGGTGGGGAGGATGAGACAGAGCAGGTGGTTGGGGAAGAGGATGCAATGGATGTAGACAGGGATGTGGCAGAGGGGGATGTTATGGCAGCAGAGTTATTACCTCTAGTTCCTTATGTGGTACCAGAGGATCCCATTGTACAGGCGAGAGGAGCAGAGGTGAGAGTACAGATTGAGAAGCAGAGAGTGAGGGCTCTTGAGGCCAAGCTAGCCAGAGTACAGCAAGAGACATTTAGAGATTATGATGCCATTGCTTTCGAGCTAGGGGGAGCAGTGAGGGAGAGAGATAGGGCACAGTCAGAGCTACAGAGGATGCAGGGTGAGCTGACCAGTGTGACATGGGACCACGACAGATTGCAGGCGGAGGTCGTGGTTTTACAGGCCAGGGGGAGCTAGAGGGGAGAACAGAGCAGGGAGTAGATCAGGGGACAGGATGCACTGGTCAGCAGTCGGGAGATCTCTAGCGAGACTAGGATGAGCTTCAGGACATAGTACATTGCCTTGAGCAGGCAGTTGGAGAGATGGGGCTGATGCAGGAGAGGGAGGAGGAGGCCGGGGAGCAGGCAAAAATTATGCAGGCCAAGAGGGATGTAGCATAGGCACAGGTGTGGGCGATGGAGGTGGAGAGGGATGTGGCACAGGCGCGCATTCAGAGTGAGAGAGCATTGGTAGAGGCAGAGATACAGTCACTAGAAAGAGGGAGAGATGAGGCAGTAGCAGAGGTAGCAACTCTCCAGAGAGAGTGGGATTCAGCAGAGCTGAGAGCACAGGCTCTTCAGAGGGATAGGGATGCAGCAGTGACTCAGGCACAGGTGGCTCAGAGGGAGAGAGATGCAGCAGAGATACGGATACAAACTCTATAGGCGGAGAGGGATGTTGCGATGCCCCGTGCAGTGGCAGGTCAGGGTGAGGGTGGGATGCCAGGAGCAGATATACAGGTTGTGGAGAGAGAGAGAGATGCAGCAGTGGCACAGGCAGTGGCTGCAGAGGAGATGAGGGGCCGATTACAAGCAGAGCTGACACAGAGTAGGTTGGATCAGGAGGCAAGGGAGCAGGAGAGGAGAGTCATTACCAGGGACCGAAATAGGTATCGTCAGGAGCGGAATTCTGCTCGGGTCCAGGTTGCGGAGCGAGAGAAGAACATGAAGAGGCAGGATTTTGGATGGTGGCATATTATCATGTGGTTCCTGATCTGGCACAGCGAACATTCCGTTATACTTGACAGACACTTCAGAGGCCAGTGTTGTCCCAGTCATTGGGGACATGGACCCGCAGTTACAGTGATTCACCAAGGGTTTCACTAGGCAGGGGATCAGTACCTGATTCTCCACAGAGATCAGATGTGGGGAGTTCATTTGGTAGATGACAGGATATTATGTTTTTGACAGGTGCAGGGTAGATGGATAGTGCAAAGGTGGAGTGGATATGTGCAGGACCTTGTACTGGTGTTTTGATTGGATGAATTTTGTAAACAATGGTCACAGATTGTGATGACATTGACGGCATTATTATATGTTAGTCTTGATTATGAGATGTACTGTGGACTTGTGGTATATTTATATATATGATAGCTCTTATTGACCTCATATTTTTTATGTGTGTGATGCATATGTGGGTGGTCATATGATGGCAGTTATTTATGATGACTTTTGTGGATGTTACATGTATGGATGTTTTTATATATTTATATTTTTATGTATGATGGTGATGCAGGATGTAATGTATGGTGATTTTTGTTCTTATGTATGATGAATGCCTATGTTTGAGATAGATGTGGATATGATTATGATGACATGAAAAATGCTTATGTTTTATATGTTTATGATGGTTATATGCATGTTCGACTAATATGTGTGATGCAGGATGTAATGGATGTATTATGACGGTATTGATGGTGGACCTAACACTTGACATTGTAGGTGACGATATTATGGGTGAACCTAAGATAGTGTGTAAATGTATGGATCTAAAATGTAATTATTTCATTATAAGTATTCATAGGGTCGTAGGAAATAGTGGAAGATGCATGCAGACATGGTGTGAGTGTGCACCTGTCAAAACCTTTTAGTATCCTGAGAAGAATAGGGGATGGAGGAGAAATATTTGCACAACCAAAATCATAGGATGAATGTAATGCAATGGTGATGATTATGAAATGCAATCCTAATATGATTTTCCATCTTCAGAGCACTAATTTTTGCTATAGCATAAGACATCCAGTGCCAGGGTATGTGGAACCAAGGCGTATTAGTGCCTAATGCATGAAACAAACACAACAGTCAAGAAGGCTATCCCAACACCCTAAAGTCACAAAGAAAGACTTTGGTCGGGCCAGGTATTGAGATAACCATAAGCACAAAAGGATGTCCCAACATAAGACAAGACCTCAGGGATCTTGGTGGGTACTATGTGGGACAACCAAGAAGACACAATCAAAGAAAAGATCAAGATCTACCCCTATGTGGACCAATCAAAACATGCCATAATATGATGGATTATGGCGGCCTTGACAAGTGATGATAGGGAGTTCAAATGATAAACAAAAACCAAAAGCATCAAAAGATCACAATCAATTTCAAATGTCCGTTGCCATAGGGTCAAGGTAATAGATGGGATTGATGAGGTCTGTTAGGAAGGATGCATCCTGTTGAGACCTATGATGAATACTAAGCGAAAAGATCGATATGATGTAGGATATTCAAAACTGATTGGATTTGTTGATACAAGTGGATCTTGTTTGTTAAGAACCAGCTAAATAAGGGCATAGCTTAACAACACGACACAAGGGAGACACCCTAAAGACCTAGGGGCTCGGGGGCCGATCAGAGATTAGCCTTGCCTACGTGAAAGCGCAGAGCCCTCGTAGTTCATGGAAAAAGACCATGGATAAAGCGGAAAGAAGACAATGGTGACCAATGATGAAGGACACAAAACATGACAGACAAATGCCCCGGGGGAGGATCAAATGACCAACCTTGCCTACGTGAAAGCGCAGGGGCAAAGTAGTTCGATAAAGGACGAAAGTGATGCGAAAGGATGAGATCTATATGGAGACCGACATGATGGATGATCCTATATGGTGACACGGACCGACTGACAAAGACATAAACTCAAAGTGGGATATTAAAATGCTCAGGATGAGGGATAGGGTCGTCCAATGCTCCATCAATAAATACCAAGAGGCCTAGGCTGAGGTGGGTGAGGATGATAGTGCAGATGAAAGCATAAAATAACTAGAATATCGGGTAGATAATGATTAAGCCCTCTACGGATGACGCCTGTTACCAGGTTTTCACCATCCATACTTATCCAAGGCACCACCAAGAGGTGGTTTTCACCACAAGATGGATTTATTTTTCTTTACTATTTTTTTTTTGGATTTTTTATTACTTTTTTGATTTTTTTTGATTGTCTGATTTAGGTGGGGTTACCAAATGGACTTAGGCATAGAACCTCTTCAGATGGAGGATATTGACGGGTTCGTCAAGGAGATCTCCTTCAAGAGTAGTCAACCTGTAGGCTCCAGATCCATATTTGGCAGCTATGATATAAGGACCTAACCAGTTTGCCTCAAATTTTCCCTTTTTATCATGATCCGGTTGAGTGCGTTGGTTTTCTTTGAGGACAAGCTCACCAACCTGGAATTGTCTAGGACAAACCTTTTTATTGTAATGACGTTTGAGGCGATTTTGGTATGCTTGTAGGTGATCATAGGCTTTTATTCTTCTTTCGTCCAGTAATTCCAGCTGTGCAAGCCGTGCAACACAAGCATCTTCTTCATTGATAAGATTCTTCAGAGAAATCCTCAGTGATGGAAGCTCAACTTCGATTGGCAAGATAGCTTCAGCACCATATACTAAAGAATAGGGGGTGGCGCCTGTTGGGGTACAGATGGATGTACGGTATGCCCAGAGGGCGAGATGAATATGGAGGTGCCAATCTCGTTCAGTGTTATTGACAACCTTTTTGAGGATGCGGATGAGGGTCTTGTTGGTTGCTTCTGCCTGACCATTTCCCTGAGGGTAATAAGGCATTGACCAACGATGCTGGATATGGAAGGTGTCACAAAGGTGTTTCATGGCTTGGTTTTTGAAGGGTTTTCCATTATCAGAGAGGATGGTAGATGGGATACCATATCTGCAAAGAATATGGTAAAGGATAAATTTAGAGATTTGGACACCGGTGATTTGTGAGAGTGGCATTGCTTCCACCCATTTAGTGAAGTATTCAGTGGCGGTAATTATGAATGTATGACTGTCGGATGATGGTGGGTAAATCTTGCCAATCAAGTCGAAATCCCATTGAGAAAAGGGCCATGGTGCTAGGAGGGGCTGAAGATCTTGTGCTAGGGCGTGAATCAAATCTGCATGCTGTTGGCATGGAAGACACTTCTTCACAAATTCGCAAGCATCATGTTCCAATGTAGCCAATAATATCCAAAATTTCAGAGGATCCTTTGTCCGCATTACACCATTTTGAGTGAGGTCCACAACAATACAACTCTCATGTACTGCGAAAAACAAGATGTGCCCCAGATCATTCAAATATCTATGAGGATTCCATCATACCCGCGATAATAGAGCATATCACCAACAATGATATATCGAGAAGAGCGATGGATAAAGGATTTGTGTTGGTTGCAGGTAAGTTATGGGGGTATGATATTATCACAGAGATAAGTGTATATGTCTTGATACCAAGGGGAGGCGGGACCTACATTATCGCACACCATATTAGTCTCGGGAACATCATATGTAGGGATTAAAAGTTTTTC
>VDFB02099777.1:0-17658 GCA_007258455.2 Sequoia sempervirens | reverse complement strand
CTCTGCATTTTACCAATATACTTGCATCTGATATAACTATATTCTTCTAAATTTGAAAAGCTGTTCAACTTGAGTGCATCATATTGCTACTAAGTGGATAGATTTAGGTAGGGTTTTGAGAAGACTGGAGGTAGGAAGGTTATGGTGGAGACTCAATGCTATCACATATTAACTTAGAACGTTTAGGAAGAGAAATTCATGTTGTCTGAAAGGAGAAAAAAACTTTTCTTGCAGGGCACTGACGGTAGAAGAGATCACAAGAAGCTGTAGCACAAGTAAAAGGGGGATTCAAAGAAAATATTTAAAGGTCTAACTGTTCTTTTTAAATATTTTTTTGTTTCTTATGTCCAGGTCATTGCTGCAGAGTACTCACAGAACAACATTTGTCAACTTGCATCTATCACAGAAAATAGCACAACTCTAACAATTGATAACTCAAGCGAGGATGAAAATCAGAATCTAATGATGTCTGGTATGACCGCCAATAATTTTAATCCAATTAGGTATTCAGGAAGATGGTTTGAGGTTGCCTCTCTCAAGCGTGGATTTGCAGGCCAGGGACAAGAAGATTGCCACTGTACACAAGTAATATTTCGATTACTATATTAAAGTTGGAATTCACTCTGAAATGTAAATAAACTCTTTTCTATTAATATAAGGTGAAGCAATCATTAAGAAGACTAAAATTGTTCTAATTGAATTGGAGGAAAAATTAAATTTCATACTTGTAAATGCACAGGGTTTGTATTCATTCGATGCCGAAAATCGGGCTATTCAAGTTGATACGTTTTGTGTTCATGGCAGTCCAGATGGGTACATTACTGGTATAAGAGGAAAAGTTCAATGCCTAAATGAGGCAGAAATCAAGAAGAAAGAGACTGAGATAGAGAGACAAGAAATGATTAAAGAGAAATGTTTTCTTCGCTTTCCTACAATTCCTTTTATACCTAAGCTGCCATATGATGTGATTGCAACAGACTATGATAATTTTGCTATTATATCAGGAGCAAAAGATAGGAGTTTTGTTCAGGTATGATATCCTTTTGATTTAAATAATTTCAAGCATTGTGATTTGTACCTGAGCATCTTCACCTAACATTAAAGTTGGAAATGTTGTCATTGATGTCAAGTACGTAAAGAAGACAATGTCATAGACAAACTGTCATTGATGTCAAAGATTGAGATTGTTGTTGCTTGTGTTCATCATGGCACCAAGGATGAGGGATCAGCTTGATGGAGAAATAGTTGTGTCAGTTATTGATGAATTTGTGGAGGCAGTCTTCACACATTGGCCACATGTGATAGTGCAGTTTGAGGACTTTCAAATTAAGTGGGCATTGAAGTTGCTACAGCACTTATGTTTATGAAGGTGAGGATAAATAAAAGAGGCATGAAAGACAAAGAGAGTAATTAAAGATTAATCTCCCAAGTTAATAGAATGGAATGCAGCAATGAGATTACACAGCAATTAAATAAAGCAAAGGCAACAATTATCATTAAGATTAAATCAGAAACTATTTATTTCTGATGCAGGTCGATTCATGAATAAGATAAAATCATATCTAATGTCAGGTAAATAAAGACAAAATCAGAAAGGACAAACTAATTCCTGAATAAAATCAAATTGAGGAGGATCAGATTCTTCAGCATTGGACAAATAAAAATGTCATAAGAGATCGCAATCATTAATCATGTTGATTCTGTAAGGTTCCATTGAGTTTACCTATCTGGGAAAATATCACTAAAATCGGCTATCACTGATGTAAATATTAATGCTTCTGGTGGGCCCAACTAGGTGTTAAAATAAGCGATAATTAACATATTTGAAGAGGCACGAATAAAAAGAAGTCAAATTTGTTAATAAAAGACACGAATACGACTTATAAAGGCACGAATTTTTCAAATCTGAAGAGGCACGAATTAAAAGAGAGGAAAGTCCGACAATAGAAAGGCACGAATACGTTTCAGAAAGGCACGATTTTATATGAAGAGGCGCGAATTAATGGACTGTGCTAAGATCGGTATAATCTGAAAGGACGTCTTTTATTCAAGAGGGGCGACTCAAAGAAAATTATCAAAAGCTCGATACAATCTGAAGAAGCACGTCTTTATCAAAAATAAATTTTAATAAAATATGTCCACTTGAAGTAATATGCTTCAGTCTTAATTGGACACTAAATATATGATCAAGGGAAATACAATGAAAGAAGTCTGATTTAAAAACAGAGATAAACAAATTTTGTTAAAAGGCAGGTTTTCAAAGGGTACACAAATAGACGATCCCTTCAAAGAGATGCAACCTTGAGAAAGAGATGATTTGAGACTAAATCATTGCCATGAAAGTGTTTTTATCGAATATCATTTTCATAAAAAGGGGAGAGTGCTGGGCATAAAATATACATCATCTGAAAGTGCTGTATGTGAGTGAGCAATGAAACATCATTCGATTTAATACAAACCAGTAGAGTGTGTGTGAAAATGTATATCATTTGAAGAGTCAGATCAGAAGATAAATTCTATTGTGTGGACATTAAAGAGACAACCTACATCACAAAGAAGAAGTGTGAGTTGAGAGGAAAAGCATTCAATGATATAATCTGATAAAGAGCAGATCAAGGGCAGGTTCAGATACAGAATACTTCAGATTCATATTGAAAGCTGTATGCAGTCCACATATAAAGGATAAGTGTAGGTAGATATAAAGAACATGTGTGGTATTTAAGATCATATTTGAAGTAAGCAATTGTCATCAGTTTGAAGATGAAGAGAGTACAGATATTTGGATCAGATTTATGATAGAGTATTTGATTTAGATCAGAATTGTGAAAAAGAGAGTACATGTATATGATCAGTTTGTAAAGGAAAGAGTACATAACTTGGATCAGATTTGTGAAAAGATCATCATCTATTGCAGAAGATAGAGTGTAAGTGTTGAGCAGATTTGAATTAAGAGAATATAAGAGGCAGCCTTGCATGTGAAAGAAGAGTGAATTCATCATATGCTGATTTATGTGAATATCATTCAAGAAAGATAAGTTCTAGAAGAAGAGTGGTTGTATTGTCCATCATCCGTTGAAGGAGCAACATTGAAGGTGGAGCATTGTTCTTTCAGTTATTATCTTTGCTGAGTTGGTGCTTGGCAAGTGGGGGTTGGTGCCTCCAGTAGGTTAGTGCCTACGAACAGTAGGGGTTGATGCTCCTTGTAGGTTGGTGCCTACTAAATCAGGATTAAGGGTTGGTGCCTACTAAACTACTTATTTGGTGATTCAAGTAGGTTGGTGCCTACATTCATTGTAAAAGTTTATATAATTCATAAAGTACATTGTTTGTACCGTGGTTTTCTCCTGCAAGGGTTTCCACGTAAAATCTTGATGTCAACTTGTTCAGTATTAAAATTTATTTTTATATTTAGTTTATTCAATCATTTCTTTTCAGCTGACAATCCTTGTTCTAACTCATCACAATCTCTCTCTTTTGCACTTAACTTGTCCTTTAATTCATTTTCAGCTTGTTCAACTTCTACAAGTTGAATCTTCAAATCTTCAATGACTTTATTCAATTCTTCCAAGCTTTTAGTTAACTCCTTGGTCTTTATTTTATGCTTGGTTGCCTTCTTCTTCAACTTTTCATTTTTCCTGTATGCATAATGAAGTTCTTCCTCTAGATCTGTTTCTTCTTCTTCTTCATTGCATTCTTGATCAATTTCTCCTTCTTCATCACATTCTTGATCAGCACCTTCATATTCAGCCATGAACAATATTTCTTCTTCACCAATGCTGGAGCATCCTTCACTAAGTTCTTCAGAAGTGCTGCTATCTTTCTTTGAATAGAAACTCTTTTTGTGTTTTTGATATCTCCTTTTTGACTTGTACTTAGAATTCTTCTTCCCCTTTTTCTTTGTGTACATCTCTTCTTCATTTTCACTAGAGTTACTATCACTGTAAGGACATTTAGAAGCATAATGTCCAACTTCTCCACAATTGAAGCACTTAAAAGGGAATTTTCCTTTATATTTCCCTTTTCCTTTCTTGAGTTTTCCCATGAAATAAGCTTCTGTTTCATCACTTGATTTGTCACTTTGTTCTTCATGCTTGCTCTTGCCCTTTTTAGATGCTTTAAATGAGACTTCCTTTTGTGGCGATCTTCCTTCAATTCTCATCTCATAGGCAGCAAGGATCCCATGTAATTCATCTTTCGATAGCTTATCCAAGTTTGTCAATTCTTCCAATGCTGCAACTTTGGCCTCAAATTTTGTAGAAAGAGATCTTAGAATTTTGTCAATAATGAAGTCATCCTTGATCTCTTCACCAAGTCCCCTCATGATATTCACTATTTCATCAACACGAAGAAAATATGAAGCAATATCTTCATCATCCTCCATTTTGAGAGTCTCCAACCTTCTTCTATGAGTTTGCAACTTTGCCTTCTTAACTTTTGCATCTCCTTCATAAATATTTTGAAGTTTGTCCCAAATCTCTTTTGCTGATTTGCATCTCATCACTTTTGTAAACTCAGAATCTGTTAGGCTGCAAAGAAGAGCATGCTTGGCTTTTGCATTATTCTCACTTTTCTTCTTTCCGGCTTGATCCGTTGGAGGGGTTGATGGAGGTGTATATCCATCAACAACTGATTGCCATACATCAAACCCAAGTGCATTCAAATATGCTTCCATTTTG
This sequence comes from Sequoia sempervirens, assembly GCA_007258455.2. Taxonomy (NCBI): domain Eukaryota; kingdom Viridiplantae; phylum Streptophyta; class Pinopsida; order Cupressales; family Cupressaceae; genus Sequoia; species Sequoia sempervirens. The sequence goes on along the minus strand of VDFB02099777.1, from coordinate 12,982 downwards.
ATATTCCAAAAGGCATAATTAGTCCCATCAAAGATGGGTGCTTTCACTGTATTGTTATGATCTGCCATGTGTGCTCTTAAGGATCTCCTTCAAGCGGCTAGGCTTTCAAGAAGGACCCCGCCTGGATACCAATTTACACAAGTTGATACAACTTTATTGAAATGATTTTACAAAGTGTGATGAGAATGTCACAAGTTTTAAGGAAAATGAAAGAAAATCTAACGGTGGGCAGTTTTATTCTTTCCATGGATATTGCTATTCATGCAACTACTTTGGACACAAAGCAATAAATTGCAGATTTCAAGCAAGAAAAGGTTCAAGCTTCACTAGGAGAAATTATAATTCCTTTGATCATAAAATTATGTGTTTCAAGTGTAACAACTTTGGACACATAGCACGTTTTTGTAGATGTGACTTTATGGAAACACCTTTGCAAGATATGAAGAAGAACACCATGGAAAAGGAGAGAAAGTTTGCAAAAGTTTGGAGAAAGAAGATAGATACAAGAAATGAAGACTCCAATAAAAATTCAATATGAATTTTCTAAGAGGAAGCATGAATTTAGGGGGAGCTAAGTTGAACATTGTCTTTCAGCCCTTTGGAAGAGATGATTTAAAATGAAGTGCCTCAAAATATTGAAGAGAAGTCTACTTATGGTTTGATATTTAATGAAGATAATGAATTGGCTTCTATCATTGGAAATTGTATTGACGTCAAAATGAAGAAGCTTTGATGCAGAAGAAGCAAAATAATTTAGAAGTTGAGGAATGAAAAGAAAAAGATGAGTATTTGTAAATGGGGGCATACATTCAGGGGGAGTTATACACAAATATCTTGTAGCTCCATGAAACCAAAAAGGCAAGACATTGTTGGAAAGTCCCTTTGCCATTGATGTCAAAGGGGGAGAGAAGTAGAATGGTAGAGTGTTAGAAGTGATGAAGAAGATGTCGCCATCAATGACAAAGGGGGAGATTGTTGGAACAAGTTATTGATGTCGGGCACGAAGAAGACAATGCTATAGACAACCGTTATTGATGTCAAGATTGAGATTGCTGCTGTTTGTATTCATCATGGCACCAAGGATGAGGGATCACCGATGGAGAAATAGTTGTGTCAGTTATTGATGAATTTGTGGAGGCAGTCTTCACACATTGGCCACATGTGATAGTGCAGTTTGAGGACTTTCAAATTAAGTGGGCATTGAAGTTGCTACAACACTTATGTTTATGAAGGTGAGGATAAATAAAAGAGGCATGAAAGACAAAGAGAGTGATTAAAGATTTATCTCCCAAGTTAATAGAGTGGAATGCAGCAATGAGATTACACGAAGAATTAAATGAAGCAAAGGGGCAATAATTATCATTAAGATTAAATGTAAACTATTTATTTCTCGATGCAGTCATTCATGAACAAGATAAATCATATCTAATGTCAGTGAATAAAGACAAAAATTAGAAAGGACAAACTAATTTCGAATAAAATCAAATCGAGGAGTGATCGTGATTTCTTCAGCCATTTGACAAGCCAAAATGTCATAAGAGACTTAATTATTAATCATGTTGATTCCGCCATTTGAGTACGCCACTTTATCTCGAAAATCACATTTGCAAACATATTACATTGGATGCAATGATCACGCTTGTGGGCCCAACTAGGTGTTAAAATAAGCGATAATTAACATATTTGAAGAGGCACGAATAAAAAGAAGTCAAATTTGTTAATAAAAGACACGAATACGACTTATAAAGGCACGAATTTTTCAAATCTGAAGAGGCACGAATTAAAAGAGAGGAAAGTCCGACAATAGAAAGGCACGAATACGTTTCAGAAAGGCACGATTTTATATGAAGAGGCGCGAATTAATGGACTGTGCTAAGATCGGTATAATCTGAAAGGACGTCTTTTATTCAAGAGGGGCGACTCAAAGAAAATTATCAAAAGCTCGATACAATCTGAAGAAGCACGTCTTTATCAAAAATAAATTTTAATAAAATATGTCCACTTGAAGTAATATGCTTCAGTCTTAATTGGACACTAAATATATGATCAAGGGAAATACAATGAAAGAAGTCTGATTTAAAAACAGAGATAAACAAATTTTGTTAAAAGGCAGGTTTTCAAAGGGTACAAAGCAACATCGATCCTTCATATAAAAGATGCAACTCTTTGAGAAATATATTTATTTGATATTCAAACTATTGTTAAGTAGTGTTTTTATCTATCATTTTCATAAAAGGGGAGAGGTCATGAAATATACATCATCCGAAAGTGCTGATGTGAGTGAGCAATGAAACATCATTCGATTTAATACAAACCAGTAGAGTGTGTGTGAAAATGTATATCATTTGAAGAGTCAGATCAGAAGATAAATTCTATTGTGTGGACATTAAAGAGACAACCTACATCACAAAGAAGAAGTGTGAGTTGAGAGGAAAAGCATTCAATGATATAATCTGATAAAGAGCAGATCAAGGGCAGGTTCAGATACAGAATACTTCAGATTCATATTGAAAGTTGTATGCAGTCCACATATAAAGGATAAGTGTAGGTAGATATAAAGAACATGTGTGGTATTTAAGATCATATTTGAAGTAAGCAATTGTCATCAGTTTGAAGATGAAGAGAGTACAGATATTTGGATCAGATTTATGATAGAGTATTTGATTTAGATCAGAATTGTGAAAAAGAGAGTACATGTATATGATCAGTTTGTAAAGGAAAGAGTACATAACTTGGATCAGATTTGTGAAAAGATCATCATCTATTGCAGAAGATAGAGTGTAAGTGTTGAGCAGATTTGAATTAAGAGAATATAAGAGGCAGCCTTGCATGTGAAAGAAGAGTGAATTCATCATATGCTGATTTATGTGAATATCATTCAAGAAAGATAAGTTCTAGAAGAAGAGTGGTTGTATTGTCCATCATCCGTTGAAGGAGCAACATTGAAGGTGGAGCATTGTTCTTTCAGTTATTATCTTTGCTGAGTTGGTGCTTGGCAAGTGGGGGTTGGTGCCTCCAGTAGGTTAGTGCCTACGAACAGTAGGGGTTGATGCTCCTTGTAGGTTGGTGCCTACTAAATCAGGATTAAGGGTTGGTGCTCTTTGTAGGTTGGTGCCTACTAAACTACTTATTTGGTGATTCAAGTAGGTTGGTGCCTACATTCATTGTAAAAGTTTATATAATTCATAAAGTACATTGTTTGTACCGTGGTTTTCTCCCGTAAGGGTTTCCACGTAAAATCTTGGTGTCAACTTGTTCATATTGAGATATTCTTGCATAGTTGATTTGTATTAGAGTTTGAAGTTGATAAGAGTTGAGAGGGAAAAAGTTAGTTGATATACTGATTCACCCCCCCCCCCCTCTCAGTATATCTTTGTGCTCTTCATATGTTGTCCCTTGTATTTTAATTGCAGTAGATTTGTATTAAAAATAAAAAGAAATTATAAAGTTGCTGCAAGTAGTAGCTTTTTGATGCATAATGAGAGTCTTAATCAAAACAATGGTAGCATAGATTGAGTACTTTAAGATAACCTGGTTTATATCTCTCCCAATAAGGTAATAGCCACTATACTGATTTATAGATCTTAGCTGTTTAGGTTTTCCTTTAGATGTGGTAATTCTTTATCATTTTCTTGCACATCTCCTTTTTGTTTCCCCTTCAAGGAAATGTTTCTTCTTTTTCTTTCTTAGTAAAATGTGTTTTCCTCCTAGACTAGAATTGGTTCAGCATTATATCCAGATTGCACACGTGTTTGAAGTTTGAACTTCCGATGTTACATCTTGTTAAGGATATTGGCTGTCTGCATAAGAAATAACGAAGAGGCAGGGCTCATTCAACAATGAGATTCAGCAATGCTTTAATTGATAATTGAAACTGCAGTCAAATACAAATGAGGTATTTGACACAATATGTTTGGGAGGAATGAAAAAATCTTAAATTAACTCCTGCAGGATAAATATTGCATGTCCTCAGGCTCAAATCCACCCCACATTCATACCATTTCTGAAACATTGATGACCTTTCACCTTTGTCACTTTGTCTTATCACTTATGTACAACAATCTGATCACTTGACTCTATTCAATTACAAAGTCTTGGCTTAATATTCATGACAGTGCTAATATTAATAACAAATTTACTTAGATTAAGTTCCAAATGAGAGCAACCTGACTGAGACACATGATAAAATGTAACAGTCCTATAAAGTTTATTGGGAAATTTAACTACAATCTTCAAAAGTTCTCCTTTCCAATGATATTAAATTATTTGAAACTTTGCATCAATCTTCGAATCAAATCACAATCAGAAGAATCTGGATCATATTTAAACCACAACAAACCTCAATTATTAGAAATTAAGTTCTATTATCATAATTAACCAGCTTTGTCTAAGTTCCTCAAATTTCTTTTGCTTCTGTCTTTTGTAGGTCCTTATAGAAATGTAACAGTGCACCAGACTATCTTTGTAAGCAGCTCTCATAACTGCCTCTCTATTAGGTCTGCTTTCCCGGTACTTGGTTCCCTTAACAATCTGTAGTTCAAATTTTCCTCAGCCTAACAAACTGGAATTAGGGAAAGGATCTCAAGTCATCAATGAACCAATAGAGATGTCTCTAATCAGTGCAAAAAACTCGGTATTTTCACGCTTCACCCTCAACTGACCAATTTATCTGAGAAAGGGTTTATGGTTGACCCCAAACTATCATCAAATTGATATTTAGAATTTGATATTTTCTTTGATCAACTGATAGTGGTGGGTTCTATGGATCACATCTAACCATAGAATCTAGACTTAAAATAGGTGTAAACATAGCAAGGCCTTGTGAAGCTGCCTCAGACTTGAATCGAACTCAATGTCAAGACTTGGGAAATTGATGAGTCACAGAATAATTGCAGATTTGTTTTTCATGCCACATAAATATAACTTTAAAGATGTATAAAACATAAACAAATGCTTGTAATGTTACTCAGATTCACAACTGCATATGAAGCAAAAAATATTTGCTTTGTATTAAAAGTTATTGAAACAAGCTGAAAATCTATAAAGTATATGTTAACAGCATGAAAAACATGACTTGGAAAAATCAATATGCAGGAGAGCAGCCGATTGGGAAAATGGTGATTGGCTAACCTCCTCACAGTAGTTGGAGGTGTATGACACTCTCTTTGCCTGTGCCTCTGAATTTGCCCTTGCCACTAACTCTGTTGCATTCAACTAATTAATATCCACTGTAAATTTTTAGGCTCCATAGACTTGGTGACCCAATCTAGTCATGGATCAACCTCATCCAATTGAATGGTTTCTAGGGAAGTTCTTTCCAATCCTTTTTGGTGGAGTTGAATGCTATTTGGAACAAAAAGTCAAATTATTCATCTGCTTTTGTGAAAATTTATTGCACTTCGTGAAGTTTATGTTTTCCTACATACTCAATGCATTCACACACAAAACCACTACATGAATGATTCAAAATTGCTATCACTTATTACAATCGTTTGAAACTAAAGTTTTGACACCAAAATCTTCCAACTGTACACCTGATAATAGAAAGTGTTTATCCAACAATCATTTTTACTAATTAAAAATAATAAAAAAGGAAAACAATTATTTATCAATTGGAAATCAGAATACGATATATTAAACTCAAAAGACTATTGTAAAAGTTTACTTTGTACTATGAGTGTCCTTCCTTAGATTGGTGTTCTAAATGCAAACATGTAGAAACCCTAGTTTCCCCGTTTTCTCTGTATCTGACTGTTTTTATGATTTTTTGAAGGTTTTTTTTGGTTTTTTGACTGTTTTTGTGATTTTTGCATAAATAATGAAGGCGATTTTTTTGAAAGAAATACAGAATAAATGCAAATAAAATAATATATCTCTGGAAACAATAGATTCTATTGCTAAGATGGATGCCAAGCAATTGATTGATCTTCTGAAACAATTACAATAATGATCCTCTAACATGCAATATAAAAAGCAATGGTTTTTATTGAAAACCTGATTGGCTGCAATACAGTACGGCTGCAATAAATGACCTTCAGATGATGGTACGGCTGAGATATCAAATCACTCTCCCTTAAATCCACTGCCAGAAGAATATGCGCCTTTGATAATGAAGTCAGACTGCCAAAACTGGAGGCGTTTTGCTCTGAAGACAATAAGTACGGCTTCCTTTGAATGGTACGGCCAGGTACAGAAATGTACAGCCAGAATACAACAGCAGCAATAAATAAAAGGTATGGCCTCCTCTGAAACCTCTGGATCTGAAGAAAATAGGCGCCTTGATTGCAATATGCTTCCCAGATGAAAACCTATGTTGAAACTCTGTAAATAAATAATCTCTGAAGTTCAATGATCTCTTCTGGATGAAGAAACCTCTGTGCTGGCAATAAATCAGATGTTATTTCACACCCTCTGAACTGCTTTCAATGGAGATGGCTCGTTCCCCAATGAGTTTGAGACTGAAACCGTAAAGCTTCTTGCTCAGACCAAACTTGATCAATTTCAATTATCAATAATCACATAATGGCTCGAATTCCAATGCAAATAGCTTATACACATGAAAAGTGCGATTTCCTCAATAATAGGGAATCATTAAAAATTCGCACTTTTAATTTCATTTCTTTCAATAATCTCCAACTAAATATTTTATTATAAATTTAATCGTCCATTGGCCCCTTTCTGATGATGGGCGACCCCTCAGCTTAAATCACTTAAGTCGTAATATTGAATATTACAACTTTATATTATAATCTCCAATTAATTAATATTTAATTAATTCAATCAAATATTAATATCTCCCTCATTATTCATCCGATGCTCAAGCCGTCTGAAGCTGACGAACACTGAAGTGATTTTGAACATAATCCATCCATACTGCTAAAAATAGCAGGGGTCCCACGCTGACTGCCAATAACTGCTAAAAATAGCAACTTCTGCAAGAAGTGTCCGAATGAGCCCGAACGAAAGCCAATTGATCAAGAACTACCAATTGAAGCTGAGCCAAGCTCCAACATGACCCTCTATCCAATATATCAGCCTACGAGGGTTGCGTAATAGGCTAATCCTGTGCTCCGAGAGATGTCAACTAGAAGGGGATGACAAAATAGGCCTTTTGCTCTTCTATATGCATCTGCATTTGGATTTTATTTTGGTTTTGTCACTGGATATATCTTGTCTATGCAGTGATAGAGGCCTTCTAATGCTTTGTCAACAATGAAGGTGTTGCACTAACGGTTGCCATTGCACCAAAAGATCACCCTGTTAATGCTCGATACAACCACCAGAGTTAATGAATCCAGGGAGGCAGTTAAGCCATGTCATGAACCCGGGCCTTGTGTTGTGTAACACAAGGAGACCAAGGGCACACACCTTGCAACAATTCCCCCCCAGTAGAAGCGAGGGGTTTGAACTTGTGACCCAGGCTTTGATACCAATTGTTGCATAGACGGTTGTCGTTGCACCAAAAGATCGACTTGTTAATGCCCGATACAATCACTAGAGTTAATGAATCCAAGGAGGCAGTTAAGCCATGCCACGAACTTGAGTGCTGTGCTACACAACACAAGGAGACTAAAGGCACACACCTTGCAATAGAAGGGTGATAAAAAAATATCAAGTTGAAGTAATCAACTACATGTAAGGCCTAGGAAGCTGCCAGTACCAACTATTAATGGTTTTGTATACAGACGGGTGTTTTCCCTTCGTGAGCTAATTTAGATTTCTATTGATCTCCTCGGCCTTGTCCATGGTCTCACAAATGTATTCCTTAGGAGGTTTGTCCCTATTCATAAATTGTATATCCTTAACCGATAGCTTCAACAATTATATCACTATAATGAAAAATATAACACAAAATGATTACCAAGATATTCGATAATTACAAAGGAGCGAAAGCATCCTTAAATAAGAGTTAAAATAGCTTTATCCGAAAAGGATAAGAGGGAGACCTAATGAAGGGAAAGGATAAGAAGATAACTAAAAGAATCAAGAATATTCCTAAATTCTATCTTAAAGACTAATTGACCATTATATACTAAATATTACAATATTACTTTGATACCCTCCTTAATGGTCAATCTAGTCGTTATACCAAGTTTTCTCAAATTTGACAAATTTGTCAAGATCCAAAGACTAGGTAAAAATGATTGCAGTTTGATCCTCAAAAGGACAATATTGCAACATCACCAATCCATCTTCTACAAGTTGCTTGATGAAATGAAAATGAAGCTCCACATGTTTGTTACGCTTGTGGAAGATCGGATGTGTGGCAAGCTTCAGCTCCCCTTGATTGTCATAGAACAAGGGTGAAGGCTCTGATTGAGGCATCTTCATGTCTGAAAGCATCTTTTTGAGTCATACTACCTCACATGTTGCTTTTATTGTTCCTTGATACTCTGCCTTTGTCGAGGAAAGAACTACTGCCTGCTACTTCTTGTTGGTCCATCTGACTACACTTAGCCAAGGCTGAAAACATATCTAGAAGTGGATTTTCTATCATCTACAAAACTTGCCCAAGTTGAATATGTGAACCCAACCAACCTAGGATCTTTACTTTTGCTATACAGAATGCCAAAGTCAAGTGTCCCTTTCACATATCTCAACACCCTCTTTGCTGCAACCCATTGTTATGCCATTGGGTTTGTCATGAATCTAGAGATGAAACTCACAACAAAGCTCAAATTAGGTCTAGTGGCTATAAGATAAATAAGACTATTCACTAGTTGCATGAATGTTGACTCATTTATTACCTTTGAGTTTGTTTAGGCTGAAAGCTTTAGCCCTTTCTCCATAGGTTTAGACAAGATTTTGCAATTTGTCATTCTGAACTTATCGAGCAAACTCCTGACATATTTGGATTGAGGAATAAAAATACCACCACTTGTTTGTTCAACTTCTGCACCTAGGCAGTAATATAGGAGGCCTAGATTAGTCATGTTAAAAGGTGTACTTAAATTACATTTTATTTGTTCAATCCAATGCGCCTCACTACCTATAATGATATCATCTACATAAATGGCCTATAGAATGATCTCATTGCCTACACTTTTGACATAGAGATTTGGATCCGAAGGACTTCTATGGAATCCCTATTCAACCAAATGCCTATCAATTTTAATGTACCGTGCCTAGGTGCTTACTTTAGGCCATATAGAGATTTCTTTAGTATGCATACCAGATGCTCCATTCCTGCAACCTGAAAGTCCTGAGATCAAGACATGCACATTTCTTCCTCCAAATTGCCATTGAGGAAGACACTCTTTACATCCATTTGAAGGACTTTCTATCCAATCTGTGCTGCCATGGCTAGAACTAAATGAATGGTGCTCATCTTTGCTGTAGGAGCAAAGGTATCTTCATAGTGAATGCCTTCTCTTTGCGAGAACCCTTTTGTGACCAACCTTTCTTTGTACTTGTCAAGTATACCGTCAACTTTGTACTTGAATTTGTACACCCATTTGAAGCCAATGGGTTTCTTCCTTGGTGGAAGATTTGAAAGATCCCAAGTCTTATTTTTCATAAGAATCTTATGTTCGGTTTCCATGGCCTTTTCCCATTAAGGTTTCCCTTTTGTCTCTACAAATTCCTAGGGCTCATAAACTCCCTGAAGATTGGCCATAAGAGCAGAGTTAGTTGTGTTTTTACTCTTGCCTCTAGATGATTTTCCTTCGATCATTTCATCATCCCAAACATCTCCAATGGTGCTTTCCCACCACTTTGGTATCTTCTTGGAAGTCTCTTCTGCCAAACCAGTGTTGTCATGATGACTTGGACTTCCTGTTTCCATGTCATTTGGATGCTAATCTAGATTGTCACTAAGAAATTTCAAAAATTTTGATACTATTATTTTCTTTGGAGACCCCTCATGCTCAAAATCCTCCCCCCCTTCAGGTGAAGCTTAATACTTGAATTGCCAACTGCAACATGTTGTGCTTCAGTAGTATTGAACTCTAGAGAGAGTTGGAAGGGCTCAATTTTCTCATCAATTACAACATTTCTACTAAAGTCAAGCAGTCAATGCCCATATCAATCAATCGGTAGGCTTTACGATTGCCACTATATCTTGTCAATTTTCTCATCAATTACAACATTTCTACTAAAGTCAAGCAGTCAATGCCCATATCAATCAATCGGTAGGCTTTACGATTGCCACTATATCTTGTAGGCATTAATCTCTTACTCTTAGGGTCTAAGTTAATTCTCTTTTCATTTGGAATCTAGGCATATGTTAGAGAACCAAAGACCTTAAGATGACTCACTTTGGGTTTCCCCCAAACCATGCTTCCTTTGGGGTTTTCTCCTTCATTTCCTATGTTGGAGATCTATTGTGTAGATAAACTATAGTGTAAACTGCCTCAACCCAAAACTTCTTGGGAACATTCTTGTTCTCCGTCATACATTGAACCATCTTTGTAATTGTACAATTTTGTCTCTCAACTACTCCATTTTGCTATGGAGCATAGGGTGTTGTGTATTGCTATTTTATACTATGTTTAGCACAAAATCCATTGAATTCGTTTGAACAAAATTCACTTCCATTATGAGACCTAAGAGTGATTATTGAACAACTAGACTATTTTTCTACTAATGCTTTGAACTTTTGAATTTCCTTAAACACATTTGATTTTAACTTCAAAAAATACACCCACATTTTCCTATTGAAATCATCTACAAATAAAAGAAAATGCCTGGCACCAGTGACCGATGTATTCATTGGTCCACAAATGTTGCATGAGCTAGCTGTAGGACTTTCGAAGCTCTCCAAGCTTGTCTGTCTAGAAAAGGAGTTTTGTGCTGCTTCCTTGCTTGGCAAGCTCCACAAACACCCTATATCTGTTGTTGGATGTTAGGTAAGCCCTCTATAAATTCTCTCGAGCTAATTGAGAGAGGTAAGATAAGTTGAGGTGTGATGTCCCCAAATTTATGATGGAATGATTTAATTAATTTAATTAATTAAGTTGTCTAAAAATCAATAATATTTCAAAAGGATGACTTAATTGGTTATTTTAATTAAAATAAAGTGGGAATATTAAATTAATTATTTATAAAGTTATCTCAATAAATTAAAATATAAAAGGTAACTTTATTTTTAATTAATTTAATGAAAGCGACTTAAGTGAAAATAAAATATTATAATGTCACTTTTGGAAATATTATAATATTCTAGAAGCTTCTTGGAGGACCTTTCTAGAAGATCAAAATAATTCTTTATAAGGAGTTGTAAGCTAGCCTTTTGGGCATGCTTGGATTTTATTTCTCATTTCAGTTTGGGAAGAGCTTGAAGGCTTTTTTAGGTCCGAGGGTTTGAAGACTCTAGGATACCAGGTTCGGTTGTGAAAGATCAACCCTAGTTGGAGATTGTGGAGGAGTCCATCCAGGGTTTCTATAGGTGCTTCATTGCAAGAGTTTGAATTGGTGCAATAGCTGATGTATTATTGCACTTCTGAATAAGGAGTCTAGTTTAATGCAATAGTTGGTTTATTAGTGCATTCTATTGAAGGTTTTGCATAGTTGCAATAGCTGATTTATCGTTGCAATTATTATTCCACTTGAGGAAGAAGTTTGTGGGTTTTTCTACTAAACCCTAGGAGCCATTTTGCTGGTTTGATTAAAGGTTTCTATTAGATTATATTTTCATCAGATTTCCTACATGAGCTACTATTGCAAATTTAATGGTCTTTGACCAAATTTGGATGCACAAGGAGTTCGATTTTTATTGGAAGAAGCTTAGATATTTGGAGGATCAATTTCAATATTCTTGGCATATCGATTTTCTTGGTGGTGAACATAATTGCTGGAGAAATTGTAGAAAATTCAAGGCATTGCAATCTGATCGATTTTGGAAGATTGGTGACTCTTATTCCTGTTGGAGTCTTGCTGGAAAAGTCGCAGTTCTTCAAGCAATATTGGCGCAGCACTGTGATATCACATCAACTCGATTTTGGAGGAATCATATTTGGAAGGCAGTGAGTTTGTTGCTGGGAAGAAAGGAAAGACGTCACTGCTAAGGATGGATTTTTGCTGCTACAAAGACGAGCTTAAAGGAAGATTGGACGCTGCTGTGTAGAGGTCATTTGGTGTCCCTGCCAGGTTGGATCGCTTTATTATCTAGCTGCATTGTTAGTATTGCAAGAGTCTTGCATTTAGTTTCAGATCTGCAAGTAGTTGTATTGCTGTCCATACAGCATCAACATTATTGCAATCTTGCATTAGCATTATATTCAGGTCTGCATTTGCAAGTCATTATGTCATTGTCATGGTCATTTGTTACATTATAAATTGTTCCATGTTAGAAGCGATCAGCAGTTGAGTATCTTGGCAAAGCATTGTAATAGTTTGAGTTTCATGATTACAATTCAATATATAATGGAGTTGGGGTTTGCATGATAAGTGTTTGTCAAAATGTCATTTGGCTGTACTAGTTTATCATAAAGTAAATAATTGCTGCACTTGTATTTCAGTCACTTGAAGTCTGGGAAAATCAGTAGTAATATTGCACTTCCTTCCTTATTGTATCATTTGCATACTTTAGTTAGAGTCCCTTATGCATAAATCATCATTGCATGAGAAAAAGCAAAAAGAAAAATCATTTACCAGCTGAAAGGAGATTGCACAACCGTTTGACAAAATGCCAAACCAATTAAATTGAAAGTTTCAAGGCAAAATTGTCAAGGGACTTTACATGAGGTGCCCACACCGTTGATGCCATAGTGTATTGATATCAAATGCACTCTTGGCTGCCAATACACGCTCTTGAACATGTCCAATATCAACAAGCCAATACAAACCATGTTCTTCAATACCAACAACGATAGTTTTCTTGGATTCCTTGTCAAAAATACATCATTTGTGTTTGCTAAATATGACATTCAAATTGGGACAATGGTGCATAATTTGACTCAGAGAGAGCAAATTGAGCTCCATTCCTAAGACATAGTACTCATTGAGAAAAATGAGATTTTTTCCCTCTTGAAGATGTTGATGT
>VDFB02099776.1:0-61934 GCA_007258455.2 Sequoia sempervirens | reverse complement strand
GACAAGAGAAGAGAAAAATATGCACCCCTGTGTTGTGTTCTCTCGGACAGTGAGGTATGCATCCCAACCCTGCAAAAGAGCAAAAGCCCAATGCCCCATCTGATTCGACGTCAGTGGTTTACATTCTCCCCGCCCCTTATTTAATCAGCATTGTAAAAAGATACTATTCTTGAACAGATAGGATACCAGTACGAACAAATGAACAGGAAACCAGCATAGAAATTTTTCGTTTGTTTTACATTTTTTATATGTGCAAGATTTCCGGTGGATCGTGATCAAGATTCGAGATCACATTAGATCTTAGATCTTTGAGAGTTCCCCAGGTGAAGATTCGTAGTAAATATACGTAGAACTGTTTAGCATCCCTCTTTGTTTTCCATTGATCTAAATGAAATTATCTTTTCAAAGTTACTGCTCTTACTCTGAACTCGATGAAAGTATTCATTATATTTAAAATAAAAGGAAAAGTCAATTGCGAGCTTCAGATGATCATTGTACAAATTTGTTCAATATACAAACCAACAGAAGCAAAAAGAAGTTAGAACTGTAAGAAAATAGCCTGCATTGCAGATCCACTCCAAACTAATGGATAAGAGCACCATCAAAACCAAAACCCAACCAAGATGGAAAAACTTGACGACTCTCCAAAATAAACCTTTGTCCCTTCTTCCACATTATTGTGGGAGCAAGGATTTTTGTTTTTGGACTCTCTATTTTAAATCCATCAGCCTTCATCCTTCGGTGGGTTTTATTTTGGTGGATGCCAAGTGAGACTGAGAAGGATTCTTGATATGCTTATTGGAATCCTTCTTCTGAGGAGAAGAAAACAAGTTGGTCAGACCAAACATTCCCCCTCCCCCTCCTGCTTTGGATGCTCCCTTCCCATTTCTAATGCAAGAAGGCACATTCACATTCAACACAGGGGTTACTCTAACATTTGCAGAATAAGACCTTTCTATTCTGTACTGAGATTCCCTCTTCCTAAAACTACTGGGACTGCTACAGCTTCTCTCAAGACCCTTGAACACAACCTTACCAGAGGAGGCCCCTCTTGTTCTGGGGCTGTTGCACTTTGAGCCCTTCTTTTCTGCAGGCCTAATAACATTAACAGCCCTCAAGGGCTTGTGTAAAACAGCATCTTCATTGATGGAATCTACAGAATACCTTGGCAATTCCTCCAGATCAGACTGATTTGAAGAAACAGAAAACCTGGCCGATGCAGAATCTGCATCGGAATCACGAGGTTGCAGCAGCAGGGGTTGAGAGATAGAGGAGACCTCTGTTGTCGTACCAGAATTAATGCACCGGATCCTATCGGTAAAATTCGTCTTCTTGGGTAATTTGGGTGTTGTCTTCGCAGGGGCGCCTTTCTGGGTTTGGAGCTTCTTAAGGCCCAGAAGCTCCTTCCATGAACACTTGGGCGCCTTGGGGGAAAGATTACAGGAATGCTCAGAGGCAATGACACTCGATTTGATCGAACCTCCCTCGCAGGAATTCTCTAACTTGTTAGCTTTTTCATTGGTAATATAGATTTCAGTAATACCTGTGGGTAATATAGCTTTTCCATTTCCAGATTGAGAAAACTGAAAAGGAAGAATCTTGCCTTCAGAAAAGAGCTCCTCTGCAGGCAGCATTGTAGGCTTACTACCCTCAGACAAACCCATACAGAACTCAAAATCCTCATCAGCCATTGACTCTTTGTTATCAACTTTCTTCCTCCTCTCCACCACCAAATCTAGCTCTGAAAAATCTCTGGAGAATGAAATCCTGGGGCTCTCTAGCAATTCTGTACAAGCCATGGTGCCTTCAAATTCTTGAAATTTTCTTTGATTGAAATCGAACCCAACAATCTCCTAAGCTAAATACAAACCAAACAACATTCTTTTATGAAGAGAAAGGAATCTTCTAACTGATTTCTCGTGGGCTTCTTGTGTGTTGAGCAATGATGGGCCAGTGTGGATTTTGCAGCATCGGTCTGCTAAAAGATATATTCAAACTGACTGTCCTTGCTGTCAGTCTACTAACTATTCAAATCTCTGAAAAGCTTAATTAAATTTCAAGTCCAACAAGAAAAACCAAAAAAAGTTGCAGAGATAAGATGGGAAGAAAGGGGACATACAATCCCACAACAGATTCAAATGCAGGCCTACTTATTCAGATAGAACAGAGCAGACCAGATGTATCATCATGACAAAGAAAAACTTGAAAAGTATGTTCTTTTCTATTTCTTAGTTTTTATTAATTTTTCAACTATGATTTTCTGCATAGAAAACTGAAATTTCTATCAATATTTTTGCATAGCAAAGTGAGCTACAAAGATAAAGATAAGATTTACAAGCTGTCCGTTTCTTGGGAACGGGTCTGAAATATATTATGCTGCAGTTTCCAACATTTTTGGAGCAACGAACCAATGGGAAGGCACCACGAGGATTCCGCGAAAGCTACATCATCACAGATTAACTGAGTCTAACGTTGACCGGTTTGACTGGGAGTCTATGAGCTGGCGATGTGGACGGGACTGATTTGTTTATATCTCCTGTCACGTGACTTTGCATGTAAAATTGCCTCAATGACGGCGCCTTTGCATGTGATGAAGTTAATATGATTGGATGAAGGGGACTGAACGCACTCGGAAATTTGTGTTCAGCCTCTTTGACGGTTGGACCCTTTTTCACCTCCAATCAGGTAAATTGTTTCATTGGCCTGCATCAGAAATGGTACAATGTATCTCAGATGACCGGCACAGTAACGGGAAATAAACTATTTTGAAATTAGGTTTACTGCTCTAGAGAATTTTCTTCATTGTCGTTTAATGCTTTGTTAGATGATCCCTCAAACCCCAACAAGGAAATGGATAAAAAAGACACAGAAAACCAGAATTAGTTAAAATGTAGAGGAGTACAAGAAGTATTAAAATCACCGCCAGTTTTCTTGCTAATCAGCGTTAATCTCAGAGTATTGGTCGCTCAGATGTTTGAAGTGAGTTTTTTAAGACTGTTCAAACTTGCTTTAAGTTAATGGATTAAAACCAATCCTCATTTCCTCATTGGTGTTGGGAAGGGATTAAGGGATCGATTAACATGTGTAGTTGCAGGCTGGCTTGATCTCGAGGTGAGGAATGTATATTGAATGTATATATCATAATAGAGGTGATTTCTAGAATGCCAAAGGACTAGGATCGTACATTTTAAGATATTTTATGATTGAAGAATAAAAGGAGCCCAAAACTAAGCAAATTTGGGCATGTTCTCCTGGTTGTGTAGGAATAGCAAGATGGTTGAGAGTAATGTTGGAAGGTATTTAAATTGTTTGATGAGCATATCTAGTATTGGTAGGTATTGTTTGTGTGTAGTTTGTTTTAACTATCTTGATTTCGCTTATTTTGGTTCATGTATGTCGAGTAAATTTTTTTTAGTGTAGATCTTTTTAAACTATATTTATTAAAAAAATGTATTTGATTAAATAAGCAGCATTTACATGGTGTCATACCCTTCACACAGGAAGCCTATAAGGTCAAAAAGAAGCTAGTTCAAACCAGAAAATGAACTAGGATAAGAACAAACAGGAGCCACTTACTAAAAAATGTTTCATATGAAATGTTAGGAGAGTTTCCAATAAAAGGAGTTCTTGAAACCTTTTTATGAATATATGGTCATCTAAGATAAATAAATGATTATCAATAAATTGGATCCAAAATTAACATAAATGAGTTAAGCCAAGTGAAAGAAAGGTTTATGGACCCCCTAAGCTATATAAGTAGTCTAGGAGATACTAAATTATGCATAACATCTATCAAATTTAAACATGAAAGTATAAAAGTAAACTATTATAATTCAAGCTAAATTAATAAATATAAGATTTAGAAAATGGAAAATGCTTCATAAAATGAGAATTTATTATTGGAAAAGAAAGATAGAAAAGATGTCTGCACCTAGTAATGATTAGATCTAGAACTAGAAGTAGGTTGGATAGGACTAAGAAATGCTTTATTCTGAATCTAGGCATTATTGAATGACTTTTGGCAAGTTGGACATTGATGTGGTAAAAGGAGGGCATTGTAGCCCCTCCTAAACATTGGTGAATTCTACTCTAGCAAATTTGTAACTTTCCAAAATTGTCTACCTTTATCTATTAGTATTATATCTACTTGAAGAATCAGTCATGATTGTTGGATTTCTCATTAGTTTGTAGTTATAAATTAGAATGTAAGTAGATAGTTTATAAATAAAGGTAAGTCAATAGTTAATAAATAGTTGTTAGTTGTTAGTTATTTCCATAAGGAGTTAGCACGGGAAAATGAAAGACTTTAAAAAGTCAATTGTGTTGTAATGTAAAGCATCCCAATTAAATCAAATATATTACATATTTTTATTTTCTCCTTTTGTACAATCATGATATAATTTTGTAAATCTAATCATTTTAATATGATATCAAAATGTATAATATCTATGATAGTGTTGTGATGAAAGAATAGTGTGAAAATATTATGAGGACATCGAAATATCCAAAAATGTCCACCCTACAGGCCTTGGGTAGGGGGGATTCGGTTTGCCAGAGCCCCTACTATTCTAAGGGAGATAGTTTACGGGTAGTTTTGTCTCCCAATAATTCTACCACCTAGCATATCATCTTGTGGAGCAGCAGTGAAAGTTGTTGGTTTTGGCTTTGAAGTTTGTGGCTTTTACTACACAAAGTAGATGTATGGGCAAATGTGTTGGGTGCTGAAGTAAGTTTGGAGGCTTCAAAAATATGGTGTGGACTTCCTAAGTGAAGGAAATGTAGTGGCAATATAATTTTTTGATAGTAGTTTTGAATCAAACCTTTCATTTTTTATGCCACCAATATTAATTCCCTTATTCAGGCAATTATATCAGTTGGGTATTTTTACTGTAGAATCATTCACTATTTATCTAGCAATTTGATAAACAAAGAATATATAAGAATTTTTGTTAACGGTGTGGTGTGGATTTATATGTATTGGGTTATTATCTTGATTGAACTATCATAACAGAAGTATAAGTCACCCCCACACTGCCACATATGAATGAATAAGTGCATTACAATAGATTCAACTGAGAGCATGGTATTTTAAGCTTGCGTTCTAAGTCTCCCACTTGGTCTTTGACAAGCATATCCTTTTAACAAAGAGAGTAATTTTAAGGTGTAGATTTTCGTTGAAGCTAGGCATAAAGCACAAAGCATCTAACTAGATCAAGATCAAGGTTGAAGCGGCTAATATTTGATGTGAACTTTGTGCACAGTCATGTGCCAATTTCATTCAGCAGTTTCAAGTGGAGAACGCATTCAACAAATACATATTTCAATGATAAGGTATGATGGTATAGAATAGTTGATTGGAAGAAAGTTGGAGGCCAGCGGTTTATTTTGTTTATACATTGAAGATATTTTAAATTTCGGTAGAAATTATTTTCTTGCTTTTTATTTTGAAGTGGTACTAAAATTGGAAAAAAAGTTATAAATATAAGGATTTTTTGATTTTGTAATGGAGTGGTACAGTTTTTTGGGTAGGAAATTAATTTCTTTATTTTATGCATTCGAGATACTATATGGGAGGTATAAGTATTATAAGCATTCACAAAATATAATTGATTAGTTCACTTTTTTGTCAAAAGGTCTTTTAAGGATAATTTGGTCATACTATAAATGGTCCATTTTCGGTTGATCCCAACACCTATTATTTGTATTTAATCATAGCTACATATAGTGCTTGTACTATTGTCATCTATGTTAAACCTAAGAGGGACTTCAAAGGTCTGAATGCTACATCTAGCAATTCAAGAGTAATAGGATCATATTGAAAGTTAGAGGCAATGGAAGATAGAGGACTTCTATTATCTCAAGCTAGCTTCTCACTCAAATATGGTATCTTGCATGAGAATAATTATTTATATCTACATCCCTTCATGGAACAAGGGGGCCTTGCCATTTCGTGGAAGATCTTGTGTGTGTGCAATTAATGTATCCACATTGGTTGAGGTTCTTTTGTACAACATAGGAAGGATTGGTTCCCAAAACATTGGAGGGATATTGACACACTTGGAGGAGATGTAGACTCTTGAGGAGATTTTTTCTCTCATGTGTAGCACTAGAGGAGGGATTTTGACACACTCAGAGGAGATGTGGAATTTTAAATGAAATTTGGTCTGTCATTGTGCAAAGAGGATGGGGACATTATATGGTCTCTCATGTTGTACAGATTTTTGTTAGGTTTTACAATCAAGAGATCCATTGATGGAGTCAATCTAGTGTTTCCTAGGTGAGTTAGGAGAATTGATGGAGGTGCTACATCAAAGTCTCCATAAGGGTTGTTGTGTTCAACTCTTGCAATGTTTCACCCTTTGTTCAAATTGATGTAATAAGGGAGGGAATAATGGAGTTCCTATTGCATCATTAGTTTGTAGTTCAGATTAAATAAATAAGTAAATTATAATGTTAGTAGATAATTTAAAAATAAAGGTTAGTTAATAGTTAGTAAATAAACAATTGTTAGTTGTTAGTTATTCCCATAGGGGAGTTTGGGTAGTTAGCACGAGAAGATGAAAGGTTTTAAAAGGTCAATTTTATTGCAATGTAAAATATCCCAATTAAATCAAATATATTACATATTTTTTATTTTCTCCTCTTTTGCAATCATTCTGCAATTTTGTGAATATGATCATTGTTTTAATAATGTTCACTCTAGAAGGCTCAAAAACCTAAGATGAATATTGAGGCATGTGAAGAAATGGTTGTGGTGCATGAAAGACTACCTTAGTCAACCCCCTAGGTAGGTTCTCTTAACCCAACAATAACATTGATTTGGAAAAGGGATGTGTGAAGACCTAGATGTGACTTCGTGGTAACAATCTCTTAGCAATCATGGTGAAAATATAGTCAAAACCCTTGTATAAAATCTATGACAAGGGGTTTTTTCTTGTGATAGGTTCAAGGGGATATGAAAAGGATCAAAAAAGATGTGCAAATGAGATAAATGGGTCATATTTGATGAAGGAAACAATGGGAGAATGCATGCAAATTTTGGGATCGTTATGGAGCAGGAAAAGGGTTTTTAATGGATTCTTAATAGAATGATGGGATGGGGAAATAAACATGCTAGATAGAAAGAGAGGGGGTGAAACTACAAGAATTCCATTGTTGATGCTCAAGGGAAACTCTCTCAAGCTTCAAATCTACAATTCTCTAATATTTTTCCCTCTAGTTGTGATAGTATTTGGGTATGTGCACCAATCTATGACACAAAAAAGATGCCACTTTTTTTTTTTACCAGAAATGACCATTTGGCGAGTGCCAAATTGCTCAGATGATCAATCCTAATGCTTGGTTTTTCCCTAAGTAACCCATTTGGTGAGCGCCAAATGAAATGCGTCATTTGTTGATTGCCAAATTTGACACTTGCCAAATGTGAATGCTAAGTTTTTAGAATGCATTTTATTGAATTGTTTCTTTTTTTCTTTCTCTTTCTCTCTAGTCAAACTATATATCTATGAAATAAACATAAGTATAAGTTGACATTTACATATGGACATTTAATTTATTATACTTTAAGTTAAATATTTCATGTATATAGTTTTAGGATGTTTGAGAGTGGTTTTGGATCTCTTGGAGTTATAATGAAAATTCAAGTTTTTTGAAGACCTTATAATTTTTCAAATTGTCAAATTTTAGTTTAATCAGCAAGTTGTATCATCTTTCTCTCTCTATCTCACTCATTTTGTATCTCTCTCTCTCTCCAATTCCCTCTCTAATTGTATCTATCTCCACCCCTCCTTCTATGTCTATGTATGTATGTCTCTCTCTCCTTCCCTCTCTACTCTTTCTATCTCACCTCTCTCTCTCCCTACATCCTCTCTCTCTTTCTCTCTCCCCCTCTTTCTCTCTCACTCTCTCCCTCTCTCTCCCCTCTTTCTCTCTCACTCTCTCCTTCTCTCTACCTCCCTCCGTCCCTCTCTCTCTCAATCTCCCCACCTTCCTCCCCTTTTTTTATCACATCTTGGTGCACATCAGAGAGAGAGGAGGGAGGGAGAGGTAAAGAGGTATAGGTGAGATAGAGGTAGGTAGAGAGAGTGGTATGGAGTTATAGAGGGAGAGGTAGGTAGAGAGATGAACATTGGAGATAAAGAGGAGAGATGGAGAGAGAGGTGGGAATGGAAAGAGAGGTAAGAGAGAGAGAGAGCAATAGAGACAGAGGTAGGTAGAGAGAGGGAGGGGGAGATAGAGAGTAGAGAGGGAAGGAGAGAGGGAGGGAGAGAGGGCTGAGAGAGAGCTAAGATAGAGATAACAAAGAGAGAGAAAGAGGGGGGATGGAGGGAGAAGTAAAGAGGGATAGTTGAGAGATAGAATTAGAGAGAGAGAAGTAGGTAGAGAGAGGGCGAGGAGAGATGGAAAGAGGGGGGAGATAGATAGAGATAGACAGATAGAGATATAGAGAGACAGAGAGACAGAGAGAGGGGAGGGTGAAGGGAGGGAGAGAGAGAGGAGAGAGGGAGGGATAAGTGTGTGTGAGAGAGAGAGAGGTGATAGAGATATGTGATAGAGAGAGATAAATAGAGAGGTTAGGAGGAAGGTGGAGAGATTGAGAGAGGGAAGCAGGGAGGGAGAGAGAAAGAGGTATAGAGGGATAGGTTAGATAAAGAGAAGTAGAGAGTGAAGGTGGTGGAAGGAAAATTAGAGAGGAAAGGAGGGAGGGAGAGAGAGAGAGAGAGAGAGGTGAGATAGAGAAAAGTGGAGAGGGAAGGAGAGAGAGGGGGAGATAGAGAAAATTAGACAGGGAAGGAAGGAGGGAGGGAGAGAGAGGTGAGATAGAGAGAACTAGAGAGAGAGGAGGAGGAGGAGGGAGCAAGGGAAGGAGATAGAGAGATTGGCAAGTAGAGAGGTAGTTTTGGAGAGAGATTCAGATAAAGGGATGGAGATAGTAAGAGAGAGGTCTAGAGCATAAGAGATTAACAATGAGTGAGATAGAGAGAGAGAAAGATGATACAACTTGTTGATTACTGAAATTTGACCTCCTAATTACTAAAATTTGACATGATCATTACTGTTAATAAATATTTAACTAGCTCCCTTCAGGTGTATTCTCCTCTATGCGTCGGCCCGTGCATCGCAAGTAGTCAACTCGTCCTTTTATCTAGGTTCTGCTCTCCCACTCCACGTGTCTACTCCTTGCAACCCTGAGTCTCTGCATTTCTTTCACATCCCAGAAATCTCTGCTATGCTTCCACGTGTCGCGGTTGTGGGATTATTTTGATCATGCTTTCTTGTTGTCTTATCGGGTTCCACTCGAGTGCCATGAAGCCCTTATTCCCAAAAGGTTTTGGCGGGCCCCACAGTTGCTATCTACGGTGTACTCTTGCTACGTGTCTGCTATTCGCAAATCTTTCAACATGGAGATGAAGTAACAATCGCGAGCAGCGAAACGCTACCATGCATTTCTTTTGCGCCCGGCTAGTGATTGTTCCCTCCTTTATTGATGAAGTGCTCTTCCCATTCGACACGTGTAGCATTAACGCAATTCCTCAGCGGAAAAAGAGAGAGGTTCATACGGGCAGTGAAAGGCTGCCACGCACCTAGCCAGCGGATCTCATATTCAAGCGATAAACCAGATGAGCCTAATAATGCTATTGGCCACTGCATGTCATATTCATTCACACAAGGTGGTGACACTTGTCTGATTAGGCCTTGTCGGGACCACTGCCATCATTTGCAGAGGATGCACCTATGCTTGGAGTGACCAGATGCTTAGTTCCAGATCGATTCTGTTGCAACGGCTTTGAGAATATTCTGACTCTTGCATCATTGCCAGTGGATTGCAAAATATTTTATGTTGCTACTCTCCTAAGCGATGGGGTTTTTTCCCTGCTATATATACTTTTCTCTGTTGTGAGAAAAGGGTCCAGAATTTGGGAGAAACACTAGTTTTCGGTTAAAGACACCAGGTTTTTTTTTGCTATTTTATTTTATTGTAAAGACTCTCAGGCTGTGCCAATTGTTCAGCCTTTCTGTTTTTTCATGCTATTTAATCAAACTGTTAACTATGCCTTTTATTATCTGGACATTTCGTTTAAGAACTTCTATATATGTTGAATGCAACTTTGTTGACCTAGACCGTGTCTAAATGACTCTTCATGGCAGTAGGAATGTATGCAATATTATTTTATGTCAATGAATGGATTATATATGCCATAATTTTTAGTTTCTAATTTTTTGGAACACTACAAACACTATTCAGGCCCTTAGATCTATGATTTATCGTGCCTATCATTAAGACTTGGTGCATTGCCTTAGGTTAGACTTTATTTTATTATATTTGTTTCTTTTTCCCTTTTAAACCCCATTATAGAAGAAGTTGGCTTCTCTAAAACCCGGAGGTCACTCAGTTTAGCGCAAAAGGTCCCCCATAAACTGAGTTTCCCATAAGACACTGTTACCTCATCAAATTTTGGCATCAACAGTTTGTTCTTTTTATGGCACGCCCAATGGGACCGAGCTTAAATGAATTTGTGTTTTAGGTATGAGCCATCGTCCTGTAACTAGATCCCAAACCGCAGGCAACCCTAGTTTTATAGTACCTCCACTGGGAATAGTGCGAGTCACAAATCAGTTGGTAGCCATTCCATTCCCACCACCCATTCCTCTCACCATGTTGTCGGCCGCCAATAAAAATTGTGTGGCATGGGACATCAGAAGTCCCCTAGCAGCCCCCGTAGCACCTGTTGTCTGGGGCACTATCCCAGTTTCAGCCATGAAAGTTATACCCAAGTTTACCGAAGATGGCTCAAGAACACCAACATAACATTTGCAGGATGTGGCAGACGTGTGTCTGGTACATGGGATTACAGCGCAGAATGTAGCTCTTAGGCTTCTCGCCACGTCTTTTAAAGGAAAAGTGTTGGATTGGTACCGAACACTGTCACCTAATATATTCACACTTGGGACGAGCTCGAAGATCCATTCTATGAGAGGTTCTCAAATGACGGAGATCGTTCTTCACTATATTATCCACTATCTGTCATAAAATGAGCCCCACAAGAGGCCCTGATGGACTTTAATGGCCGATTTCACACAAATTGGCAGAGGATTCATATTACTATACGCTCGACTCCTGAGTTGACGTTCATATTTTATCTAAAGTCCATCAATTCTGACATTTTCGTGATGATCAAGTCTTTGGGAGGAGCTACTCTACCAGATGCTTATGATGTCGCTGTCAAAGCCGAGAATCATTTAATAGATTGTGTAAAATTTCCTCCTCGACCTATTATGTCGATATTCCCTAAAATATCAATCCCCGTGCAAGAAGTTACGTCAACTAGCACGCCCGCAACTGCCCAATCGATGAACACATATGCGGCAACCCCACAAAATGTAGCCTCTACATCAATTTCTTCCAAGGATGAAATGAACAACCTCAAAAAGATGTTGTGAACCATGGAAAATGATATAACCACTCTTAAGCGGAACCAATCAACACCTCTGAAGCCTGCATATCAAAAATATCAAGGCAGGCAGTCCTCGTATCAGCAAAATCAGTACCAGGGAATGCCTCTCACTAATCCACCAACTTTGACCGGAAACCAAATGGTGTCGGTGCCTACTCCGCTGACGAGCGCGTCACCCAGCTCGAGTAGGGAATTAACCGCAGGGTAGAACAACCTTATTGATGATATCAATCTATGGTGCTTCCCTTGCAGCGATGTGCATATGCCCTAGAACTGTCTGCATGGCAACTTGCAACAAAAGGTGGCAAAGCAACGCAGCCAAGGCGCAGCAACAAATCACAGAGGTTATATATATGCCTCACCACAAATGGAAAGTGCGGTTCTTACTGCGCAAATGCAAGGAATGTCTTTAGAACAAGAATTTGATATTGCTCCTGATCACACGCTTTTCTCCTGGATGGAGGAAGAAGAAACGGTGTTTGCTAATAACGCATTCATACCCAAAACACCACAAGTGCAATTTGATTATAACACACGCTTAAAGAGGAGATTTACCGGTGAGTCAGTTGTTTCGCATCTAGCTAGCCTGCAACTCAAAGGTGTTTCCGATCAAATTCTTGGTACTTCTACCGCCCCGCTACCATCCCAACCATGGAAGGAAATTATTACACCAAGAGTCAAGAAGCAGAAATCTCTAAGTTTGTCACCTTTTATGTGGTCGAACAATTGAAGAAGTCATTCACTAATGTATCTCTATGGGAAGTTCTAGCTATCCTAGAGCAAAAGATGCTATTACAGAAGGTACTTCAAGAAGAGGTCAATACAGTGCCAATAGAACAGTTTGTCAGTGCAGAGGTTGTCAATCAAATACCGCCAGCTAAAGTCTTTACAAACAATACAAAGGAATCCCCTGTCGAGGTTAGGGATAAGTTAAAACCCCAACCCTTCTTCTTGACTCTCATTACAGGAAAGAAGTTATTGCACAATGCTATGATTGATTATGGCGCTAGTACCACGGTTATGCCTAAACAGATAGTCGAAGCTTTAGGACTTAGCTATGAACCTATGAAAAGGGGGGTAATGTAGCTTGATGGGAACAAAGTTGAAACCGTAGGTGTCATTAGAGCACTTCCTTTAACTCTATTTTCTTGCCCTAGTATCACGGTGCTGCAAGACACTGTGATCATAGATGTTCCTCCTATGTTTGGTCTCTGTCTATCCTAAGAATTTACTTCAAAGGTCGGTGGATACCTATCCTTGGATTGGTCACATCTGATACTCATAACCAAGCATGGCGCAAAAATGAAGATAGAATCGGAGGCTTTGCATTCTAAACATGTAGCGGACAAAGCCCTGATCAATTTTGAAGACCTCTATCACCAAGCAAGAAATGTATTGCGTTGAATTACTGGAGGAAGAAAAGGTGAGCGGAGATCGGAATGACAAAGAAGATGTTTCGTTGAGTGAACACATAGACAATGATCCTTTCGGAAATTATCATGCTATAGGATTGGGCACCTATGTAATTTATGATGAAGACCAAGTATTCCCAAAGGTTTCCAAAGAGTATGAAGGTAGCCAAACAAGCGAGCTATGGACACTGTACTTTGATGGAGCAAGAAGCAAAGTGGGTGCTGGAGCGGGGATATATCTAATATCCCCACAAAATGAAAAATTGTTAAGGTCTTTCCATTTTCATTTTGCCTACTCAAACAATGAGGCTGAATATGAAGGATTAGTTCAAGGTTTAAGCCTTGCGGAACAAATGGGAATAAAGCAATTAATGGTGTTTAGAGATTTTGAACTAGTAGTCAACCAAGTTTGAGAAATTTCCACAGCAAAGAATGTACTCAAGAGATCCTATCGGCACCGAGTCTAGGACTTGGTTGAGGGTTTTGAAGCCTTCAACATCTAGACTATTCCTCGAGGACAAAATAGCAATGCAAATCGCATGGCCATGATTGGTGCTCAGTTTGATCCTGCCTCTAACCTTATACATAACGAACATTCAGTACAAGTACTAGTCCGATTGGTGATTCCTGAAAATGATCAGAGTTGGAAAGTTTTTGAAAGTGATGAACACATCTCCTCATTCATCCAGCAGTCAGGGGAATTTTCCGATCATCTTCAACCAAAGATTGTCGAAGCTTATGAAGGACAGATTATGCAACTCAAATCTAACAAGCTTCTGAAAGGATTGGTTACTCTCGAAAAAAAATTTGATTGTGATGATGCAAAAAATGATAGACGAAAGTTTGTAGTAGACACAAGTGATTATGTGAACCTTTGGTTCGTAGATGGTAGGAATCTTCGAGTTAGGAAAAATGTCCCGCACCATGATAAAGAAAGACTCATTAGTTTCTGCAAAATGTATGGAGTAGTGGCCTGGTCCTATGATGATCAGGAAGGGTATGATCTTGATATCATTCATCACACTATCGAGCTAACAGAAGGTGCAAAACCAGTCCGACAAAAATAGAGACCAGTAAACCCTAAAATTGAAGCGTTAATGGTGCAAGAGCTAACTAAGCTCATTGAGTCATGCATTGTCTTCCCAATCAAGCATAGTACTTTGGTATTGAATCTGGTCCCAGTTTGAAAGAAGAATGGAAATATTTTTTTGTGTGTGGACTTCTGAGACCTAAACAGAGCATCCCTAAAGGACTATTATCCACTGCCTTCAATGGAGTCAATACTACAAACAGTTGCAGGATCGGAAATGTTTTCTCTGTTGGATGGTTTCTCCGACTACAATCAGATCTGAGTTAAGGAAGAGGATCAGCACAAAAATACATTCACCACAAAGTGGGGAACATTTGCATATGTTAAAATTCCTTTTGGTTTATCCAATGCAAGGGCAACATTCCAATGGGCGATGGACATCACATTCAACGAACTAATCAATAAGTTTATTCTAATTTATTTAGATGATCTTACTGTGATTTCTAAATCTAAGGATGATCATTTTGACCACTTAGAAATAGTTTTTTCAAAATTGCCAGGAGTTCGGGGTTTCCCTAAATCTGAAAAAAAATGCGTATTCGGAGTACCGCAAGGCAAGTTGTTAGGACATGTGGTGTTTAAAGAAGGAATTTCAATCGACCTCGAATAGGTAAAATCTATCAAGGAACTCCCCCTTCCGGTGAATAAGAAAGGTGTTCAATCTTTCCTGGGAAAAGTAAATTTTGTTACCAAGTTTATTTCTGACTTTGTGGGAATAATTAAGCCGATCACCCTAATGATTAAGAAGGATCAAGAATTCAAGTGGACGACCGAAGCTCAGGATGCCTTTGAAAAAGTTAAGGAAGCTATTTCCACAGGTCTGGTAATAGTTAATCCAGATCTATCTAAGGATTTTATAATGTATGCATTCAGTAGCAAGTCCAGTATCACTACTGTCCTAACCCAAAAAGATGATGAAGGAAAAGGAGAACATCCATTTGCGTTCTACTCCCGAACCCTGAAGGAATATGAGTCGAATTATAATTTCGTCAAAAGGCAAGTCTTTACAATAGTGAAGGGACTTAAAAAGTTCTGCCATTTAATTTCCTGCAACAAGGTGTTTGTTTATGTCGCACATTCCAATGTGCGCGATTATATCATGGAAGGGGAGATCACAAAAAAAAAGAGCTAATTGGATCACCAAGATCCTTGAATATGATGTTGAGGTCAAACCTACTAACACTATTAGAGGAAGAGGATTGTGCGAATACATGGCATAGAATGAGGAGATACCTGTTGTAGGGGAGCAACCGGAGCTTGTCCTGATAAATGAACCAGAATCAGAGAGTTGTTGGCTGATTGATAGAATGAGGTTTATGCAAATAGAAGTGTATCCGTTAGGTCTCTCATCCCAAAAAGGAGATATTATTAGCTACAAAATTTCATATTTTCCAAGTCCTTTTCAAAAAAAATTTCAATTGTCTTCCCCTGTGATGCATTACTTCGGAGCAAGCGTAGAGGATTATTGACGCGTTCCACAACAGCGTTGCGGGCGGACACTTCTTTGCTAATACCACCGCCATTAAAATCATGTGCGCCAGTTACTATTGGCCGACACTTTTTTAGTGACTCCCACTCTTTGGTAAAATCTTGCAAAAAATGCCAGTTCTTTACTGACAGAAGGAAGAATTTTGCAATGCCTCTCAAACCCATAGTGGCAGACAAACTGTTTGCGCAATGGGGCCTAGACTTCATCGAGATGATTAACCCAACTTCTAGTGCCGGACACAAGTGGATTCTAACTGCCACATATTACTTCACCAGATGGACGGAGGCCGTTCCACTTAAAAGCGCAACAGAAACAGAGATTGTAGATTTCCTCGAAGAGCTGGTGACAAGGTTTGGTCCTCCGAAGAATATCATTTCTGATAATGTCAGAGCTTTCCTAGGCACAAAGGTATGTCGCTTTGCATTAGCGAATGGCATATTCCTCAAGACATCATCAAATTATTACCCACGGGGAAACGGCCTAGCGGATTCAACAAACAAGAGCCTAGTCCAGCTCCTTAAAAGAATTGGTTCAGAACACCAGAGGGAATGGCATAAAAACCTCCGAGCAGCACTCTGGGAAAACCACATAACTCCTAAGCAAGTCCTTAAGACTTCACCTTATGAGTTGGTCTATGGGAAAGAGGCACTGTTACCTATATCTATGGAGATTTTGTTACTCCAATTGTTGAAATCCCTTGAGATAGAACAAAATGGTGCCATGGAAGTTCAGCTCACTGAACTATTAGAAGTGTAGGAAAAAAGGGAGAATTCCCTAATAGCCATGACAAACCGTCAACAAGTGGTCAAGCAATGGTTTGACAAGAAGCTTTCCGACCAAGGCCTAAAGTGCGGAGACTTAGTACTGAAATATGATAAAAGGGTTGCTAAGCCAGGTCAGCATGGTAAATTTGATAGCCTATGGGAGGGTCCCTTTAAAATCATTCGATGCAAGGAGCATAACGCTTTCGAGTTAGAAAATATGGAACAGGAACCCTTAGGAATCCTGGTTAATGGGATTCATCTTAAGTTGTTCCATTAGGTGTTGAGTTCTATTTTTGTACATATGTGAATAGTGCTTCTTCTTTCTTCCCCTTTCTTTGGCCAGTCTTTTTCAAAATTGATTTGTGCCTCTGCGGAAGTAACCCATTATTACGGAGGGTGGAATAGCAGGATTGCTTTACATAAAACATATCCATATGCAAAGAAATAAACACATATGCTATAAAAGAGCCCATAAAACTGAAATACAGAATGAAAGAAAGAGCCATGGATTTTTTATATAAAGATATATATCTATTTCTATATATTCTTTGGTTTTTACATTGCAAAATGGCTGGGGAAGCCATAATCCAAAAAGTATACAACTATTCGAGCTATTCTTTTATGTATGCAAAAATGATAGCCTTTTTCAGGCTTATATACAAAACTGTAGGGCAAGTGGTCTATGTAACAGCAGGAAATAAAGAAAACTAAGAGGAATTTTTAGGAGCAAAGAGGATTTCCATCCAAGGGCATGAGAGGTAGCAATTGACGCATCAATGGTAGCGTCTACCTCTTCCTCGTCAGTAGGTTCTTCGGCAGCAAAAGCAGCATCTTTCGGCACAACCACCATTGGTGGGGGAAACACTAGGTTCTTGAAGTTGGTATACCAATCTACGTTGTAGAACGGTATCATGTTGTAACTGTGGAACATGAAGTTCAAGGCCTGGGTAACCCTCTGTTGATGCTCGTCGTGTGTCTGAAGGAGGAATCCACTGAGAAACAATAGCCATACAACTACCGCTTCTTCCTCAATATAGCGACGAAGGTCACTGGCTAACGGTAGACCTACCCCATATGCAGCGTGAGCAACAACTTCACCAAGGCCATTGAGATACTTTCTGGGAAACATTTCCTTGAACAGCTTCAAGATGAGGGGCCTGAGAATTCCAATGTCTAACATAGATGCTACGAAGTGGGAACATATATCAATATTCACACGATACTTGTCCTCGTATTCTATGTAGTCCTTACCTAGAACCCATTTTATGGCTACCAAGACCAAGGAATGCTTATTCTTAGTCATTCTTTTCACCTGCCTAGTAGAAACCTCCCCTAGAAACGTTGTTTATGACTTATAAGAGGTTAGCTGAACCAGAGTATCCATGATTCTGACACTATGCTTACACCTTCTAACCAATGTTGAAACTTACCTATCACCTAGCTTATGAGAAAACTTGCTTAAAACTCTACTAACAACCTATCACTACTCAAATGCTAAGTATGATTTCCTCACTACTTACCGGCCTATTTATAGAAAAAATGACAAGACGCATGCTAATCCGTTTTAAGAAAAATGTGATGATAATTGGATGCCAACTTGAAAAGTGTGCCTACGCTTGCTCATATTTTTGGACCAGTTGCATCTGCAGAGGTACGGTTCAATGCATGCTAGATTAATAGAAGCTAATTAATTAGCTTTAAAAAGGTGGCGCTCATCGACAGTAAGCCGCATGGCCGTAGGCTATTGTGTCATCTCATAGGCGTTTCCCAAACCCCAAGGCAATATCCATATCTTTTCAAGTCATGATCATTTTCTTTGGCATAATCATTTCAGCCAAGATATTAATTACCAGCACATACTAACGCAAGGTTACAAGGAAAATTGTTGGCTCAAGTTTCAAGGGAATCATAGCATATCACACGATTTCCAAATGCAATAATAAACTCTTGCTGCCTCAAAATGGAAAGTAGTTCATTTTGCACGAATTGCGAAATTAACGGTACATGTCGAATTAAATGCAAAAGGCATGCTTTCCTCTACCACCTTGAGAAAAGATAGCCAAATATTGCATGAAAAGGCTTAATGATTCAAATTATTTTCACAAATGCCAAAGCTCAAGGTGCAGAGGAGTTTTTTTTTGTAGTGTATCCAAAGCCGAGAAAGATTGCAGAGTCCACAGCTCACAGGGGTCTTTGTCTAAAGAGAAATGTCAGAGAGTTCATCTCAGCCAATGGAAGAGGAAATTGGCTAGGAGCTATTTATAGCCATACGGTCATCTGAAGATGTGTATGTCTATGAGGATTTGGTGCATGCTACGCCTGGTATACCAAGCAATCCGAAGAGGGCATATACAGAAGAGCTGAAATGGCCCAAGAATTGCAAAAACAAGAAAAGGGTTGAAGAGAAATGGGATAATATCTATGATCCACGGCTCATAAAAAACCCTAAATCCTTAAGGGAAGCAGCCTACGCAAGGTTGATGGCACCAAAGGTAGACACTTCTATGGCAAGGAAGGTATGGTACAGTGGTCTTCCACAATACATGGTCCCGCTAGTGCACTACTGCCTGGAGATAGTTGACACTGCCATCTAGTGTTATAACCCTAACACCCACTACATCAACAGTTGAAACTTAAGAGTTCACATCACCCCACAGGCCATTTGGCATATGCTATGCATCCCAGACCCAAGTAAAAGAAGAGAGAACATTGAATCTTTTAACCCTAGCAAAGGAGAAAAAATACGGAGGGCGATGAAAAAGAACTCAAATTTCTTGTTGGACGAGACTGGTAAAAAAGGCATGTCAGGTGCTAAACTACCAAGTATTTTGTTTCCGAGCGGTGCGTTACACGAGGATTTGTAGGATGCCATGTCGATGCTAGCTTTTGTGTGCGGTCGAGACTCCGATGAGATGGTGGAAACTTTTCAACTAGGATCGGCCTTCCAATTCTGCAAGCAGCACAATACCTTCTGGTATGATTTTGTTGAGTTCATGATAGATGAAATGATACGGAAAATAAAGAATTACTTACGAAGGGAAATTTTATATTTGTCTTTCCTATTTCACATGTTTCTACATCAAAATCCTGATTACTTAGCCCGGTATTTTGAATTATCAATTTTTGATGAATGGGGTAAGAGGAAGCCAGTGTCCACGTAGACGCCTTTTCTTTATGTATCATATGATTATTATGCATTTTTGGACTATTTCATAACTCTGATATTGCATGATTTAATCAGAGAAGGTGACATAATCTGGCTCGACATGGATCATACCGGATATATGCAAAGTTTCACTCTCGCCTGTGACTGGTTCTTAGGAATAGATTTCACGATTCTTCGGATGCGGAGCTTCACTGGTCAACCTTTCCTTCTCCCATCCTATGTCACAGATAGGGTGTTCACGCTTGAAATGTATAGCCAGGTGTGTATCATTGATTTTACCTTCTGCAGCAGCAAAAGTGTCAAGAAAAAGGGATTCTTCACTTGTCTGAAGAATTTCAAGTCGGTGACTCTCATAAAGAAACAATCGGACTAGTTATTGCAAGATAAACTGACTTATTTAGGGTTGGTTCTGGTAAATGATAAGTGGGATTATAACCCTTTCAATGACTTTTCAGAGCTGCACATGAAGGTTACACATGTTCCCCGACCTTACTGGGAAAAGCAGCATAATCCGCAGGCAGACAAGGATGAAAATTTTGTTGAATTGGCGTGTATTCCTATGCAAGATACTAGAGGGCCATGGCACAAGTTCTACTTTGTTGTGGCAGTGGCCAAAGATAATTTCCACATTGGACGTGCCATGTACAATAAGTTGAAGAAGGATGAGGAGTGGACTGCTGAAAAAATAGAAGTTTTCTAGAAATATAACCAAGAGACAGGGCAATTGGATTCCCCTTATGACAGTCTAAAGGATGATAAGGAATTTGAAAGATGGTGGAAGGAGGGCCACCTCAGCCCAATCTCTAGTATTAATAAAAGTGGGGACCCGGGGGATGAGTCTGAAGAGCAGGAAGAGGAAGCGGCGATATCGGCCTCCTCTACACCGAAGGAGAAAGGCCCCGGACAGCCCGCCTATGTGGCCACAAATGTGCACTTTAATATATCAAGGGCCTCGCATACACTCACTTGGGCTGCTAATCTAGCCAGGTTATCATAGCAGAAAATAGAAATAGTTGCCAAAGCTTGAGAGACCCCACCTGCAAAATGGCAACACACAGAGAGCATTATCGGAGAAGGTTTACAAAAACCCACCGGAAGAAAAGTGCTTGCAGCTAGCCAGGATCCTGAGGCTAAGGAAGAGTCGCTGACGATTCTAGAGCCGCCATCGACCAGCCAACAAGTAAATTTTGCTCCTTCTTCCCTTGCTTCTCATTCCTTAGTATTTTCCCCTGCCTCATCGTCGATCCCTACCATGAGTACTAGCCCTCTACCTTCCACTTTTAATCCAACATATTCGGGAGGTTCCACCCAATTTTCATAGACCACTCCACTTGGCCTTACTCCTCTGTAGACCCTTACACCCACTGCTACCGCTCAGGCTCTCCTTGCCTCACTTTCCAAAAATGTACACCCTACGGGTACGCCTTCTTCCGCTATTACTGTGGATCCTCTTCCATTGCAACAGATTAACACCACATTAACAACCCCTCTACCATCACAGCCTATGAGTCTTACGGTTGATTCACATATTCAGTCATTACAAGTGACTAGCCCTTTTGTTGGGTCTCAAACCAAGCTTTAGAACGTGCCCCACTTCTCCCCGCAAACTGTCACTCTCCAGAGGAAACAAATGCCCACGCCTATAAGGATTACCAATCCCTATACCCTACCTTTTGGTGCTCCTTTTGCAGATAGACTAGTTTCGTTGCTAGCCGAATTTATAGCACAGATTGATTGTGGAAAGGAGGCACATACAAATAGAATGTGAAAGTGCAAGGCAAAAGACAACAGTGCTTTGGCTTAGCCAAAAATACAAACTCTTTATGATGAGGCTCGGCAAGAATTGAAGTTTGCAACCATGTACTCGAGAGTAACCAAGCCTCAGGGGGAAATGCACCTAGAAGACTATGAGATATATGTGGTAGGCCTCAATATGAAGGTGGCCTGACCGCTGGATAAGGTTGAAATCATGGAGGAAACACAACGGGTGGTCACCTCTGACTTCCTTAAAACTGGCCGCTAGCTAAAAAAGAAGGATGAGTAACTTAAAGCGGTAAGGGAGAGGGTTAGTTTTTTGGAGAAAAAAAGAAATCCCTGGAGGCAGATGTTGCACATATGACAAAAAGGGCACTAGAAGCAGAAAATGAAAGGAATAGACTTTAGGGTGAACTTACGAATATTCAAGCTGCTGACCCTATAATGGTAAAAGAGCTACAGTCTAAGAATCAGGAGATGGAACAGAATCTGCGACTAAAGAATGAAGAGCTGGAGTGACTTCGCCTTGAGTATAGTCAAGGAATGGCACTGAGGAATGAAGCTTTGGAGCACCAACAGGCTCAATATGAGCAAAAAATACAAGAAAAAGAGGTTGAATTTAAGGGCCTAAAAGTTCAAATAGAAGAACTCCAAGAGACAAAGTCTTCTCTAGACATACACTTAGCAAATCACTCCCGAGCCGAGGAGAATTGGAATAAAGAAATGAGCAGCTCTACAAAACAGCTAGCGTCCGAGAAAAAGAAAAGGATAGAATTGGCTGAGGCCATTATTTCAAAAGACGCAGAGATTGCTACTCTTAAAAGCTCTCTCTTATCTTCCCCTACACAGCCAGACATCATTATGTTGGTTAGGTAGTTGTACATCTTTCACTGGGAAAAGATTAAAACCTTTTACTTGGCACTATAGCTGACCCTCCAATTCATCTTTGGGGCATCAAAGTTGAGCCAGGAGGCTCATGATACGATTGAGCAGTTCCCATGTTTCATCTTGGAGAAGGTTCTGGAAGCAAAATATCTACTCACCAAGCTATACTCGATCTCTGATGAAAGCCTCACCAGAGCGGGTATTGAAGATCGGGATGCTGCTACTCCAATGGCAAATAATTTCATCCATTTCCACTTTTCCTTCCAGTGCACTAAAGCAGCCATAGCTACTCTAAGCAAGACACTGGACAACATACGGGGGAGTTTCTCTGAGTTAAACAAGATGGGTTTTCTATCCCCGTTCTTTGAAAATGGTTCTATTGCCACGGCCGAGCAGATTGCGGAAGAGATAGAAGAGAAGAAAAATGATCTGGAGGCTTTCAGGAATTTTAGTCATCCTCCCACGATGACCAACATTGAGGGAGTGATTCATCCGCTTGCACAGCTACTATTTCATTGTGAAATAGGGGTCGGTTTACCTAATGCGTTGTCTCACAAAAAAACTATTGATCTAAGTGGAGCATAGGAGAATTTACACAACATGGTGAAGCCATCTGAGGATGAATGGTCACCTCTACAGGTGACTATTTCCAATCTTTGACTCCATTATCTAATGAAATGGCACTCTAGCCTATAAACTAGAGAAATTTTGGGTTCTTCATTCCTTAGTCAAAACGCCCCTGATAGTCACCAAAAGTTGTTAATAAATATTTAACTAGCTCCCTTCGGGTGTATTTTCCTCTATGCGTCGTCCTGTGCATCGCAAGTAGTCAACTTGGCCTTTTATCTAGGTTCTGCTCTTCGGCTCCACGTGTCTACTCCTCACAACCCCAATTTTCCTCATTTCTTTCGCATCCCAGAAAGCTCTGCTATGCTTCCATGTGTCGCGGCTGCGGGGTTCTTTTGATCATGCTTTCTTGTTGTCTCATCGAGCTCCACTCAAGTGCCATGAAGCCCTTATTCTCAAAAGGTTTTGGCAGGCCCCACAGTTGCTATCTATGATGTACTCTTGCTACGTGTCTGCTATTCACAAATCTTTCAGCATGGAGATGAAGTAACAACCGTGGGCAGCAAAATGCTGCCACATGTCTCTTTTGCGCCCGGCTGGTGATCGCTCCCTCCTTTATTGATGAAGTGCTTCACCCATTCGACATGTGTAGAATTAAAGCAAGTCCTCAATGACGAAAGAGAGAGGTTCATACGAGCAGCGAAAGGCTTCCATGCACCTAGCCAACAGATCTCATATTCGAGCGATAAACCAGATGAGCCTAATGATGCTATTGGCCACTGCATGTCATATTCATTCATACAGGGTGGTGACACTTGTCTGATTAGGCCTTATCGGGACCACCGCCATCATTTTCAGAGGATGCACCTGTGCCTGGAGTGACCGGATGCTTGGTTCCAAATCAATTATATTGCAACGGCTTTGGGAATATTCTAACTCTTGCATCATTGCCAGCAAATTGCAAAATCTTTTTTTTTGCTGCTCTCCTAAGCGATGGAGTTTTTTCCCTGCTATATATACTTTTCTCTGTTGTGAGAAAAGGTTCTGGAACTTGGGAGAAACACTGGTTTTCGGTTAAAGACGCCAGGTTTTTTTTGTTGTTTTATTTTATTGCAAAGACTCTCAGACTGTGACAATTGTTCAACCTTTCTATTTTTTCATGCTATTTAATCAAATTGTTAACTATTCCTTTTATTGTCTAGACATTTTATTTAAGAACTTCTATATATGTTGAATGCAACTTTGTTGACCTAGACCATGTCTAAATGACTCTTCCTGGCAGTAGGAATGTATGTAATATTATTTTATGTCAATGAATGGATTGTCTATGTTGTAATTTTTAGTTTCTAATTTTCTGGAACACTACAAACACCATTCAGGCCCTTAGATCTATGATTTATCGTGCCTATCATTAAGTCTTGGCACATCGCCTTAGGTTAGACTTTATTTTATTATATATGTTTCCTTTTCCCTTTCAAACCCCATTACAGAAGAAGTCGACTTCTCTAAAACTCAGAGGTCACTCAGTTTAGCACAAAAGGTCCCCCATAAACTGAGTTTCCCATAAGACACGGTTACCTCGTCAAATTTTGGCGTCAACAATTACTAAAATTTGATTGTCTAAAAAATTATAATATCTTCCAAAACCTAGATTTTGCATTATAACTCCAAGAGATCTGAAACCACTCTCAGACATCCTAAAATTATATATATGAAATATAACTTAAATTATAAGAAAGTAAATTTCCATATGTAAATAATTTGCACAGGTAGGGGAGTTGGCTTGGGTTGTGGGTTTGCTCCCCATAGGTTTTGGGTTCAACTCCAAGGCCCGGGCTTACCTAATGCATGTGGTTTACGAGTGATTTTGTGCATCCCTAGAGGATTAGTCTCTCCTCAACTCACCCCTCTTAGACCCCAACTTGGCAAAAATTATTACTAATGCAAGGTTGGTTGGATCATTGGGCTAGGTCGCGAGGATACCTTTGGCACAACAAAATTAAAAAAAAAATCCATATGTATATGTCAACTTATACTTATGTTTATTTCATGTATATAGTTTCACTGGTAGAGAAAGACAAAGAAAAAAAGAAACACTTCAACAAAATGCATTCTAAAAACTCAACATTCACATTTGGCAAGTGCCAAATTTGGCACTTGCCAGATTGATTGCATTGGGAAATACCAACCCAAAGGGTTGGATTTTTCCTTATGCATCCAACCCAAAGGGTTGGATGATTATTTCATGCCAAGGATGTGATTTTGTGAAAGGATAACAAAATTTCACTCATTTTTGGTCATGCTCTCCATCTGGTTTACACGTGTTTCAATGCAAATTTATAAAATATCGTGATGACGTTAGGCTCTCTCTTAGCTAAACCATATAATTTTTTTTACATTTGATTATGTTAAGCTTTTCATCTATAACTTCTCTTGTTAGTGCCTCTGTTTTTTGTCAAAAACCAACATGTGCTAGTTTGGGTCTATATTTTTACTCGTTCATCGAATTTTTCAACAAACTACATTTTTAGAAACTAGACTCCATTCTACATGTATTGAAAACAAATTATTTTTGATTAGTTTTCAAAAAAATTAGGGCGGAGCACGCTCAAATTTCTACTTTTCAAGATGTTTCCACTTCAAAAATTAGTAAAATATTATATATTCATTAAAAAATTAGCTAAAAGAAACCAATATAAACTACATGGTGTTACCTAGTTTCTCACCAAAGTGATTTATGAAATTTAAAAAAAAAAACATTTTAGAGGAGCACAACATATTTTATAGGAGCAAATTTGCACCCCTTAAGCAAATTCCCTTTTCACATACCCTTGAACCTTAGAAAATCAAATCCAAAGGTGAAATTCCACATCACCCACCCACCTTCCGTCCACCTGGAATTTTCCCTTTGTTTCAGTGAGAGAATATTTGTTGGGAAAGAACACACGGCGCGCGGACATCTGCGCACCGAGCTGTCGTCCCTGATGGATTCATGCGTCTGAAGTTGGCAGAGGCATTACACACCAAATTGGGGCCAAATTATAACATCCATCTTTCACCAACCGACCCAAAAATTCCTTATTCTTTCTCATCCCACCTTCAAAAACACTCATTCTCACTTCATTTCATCCTCCTTTTCACATCCTCTAGCAATCTTCTACACATTCTCATTCACTCCAACATTCTAGCACTTCGTTTGTGAGCATTGTAGTAGCTTTGAAGCTCCATCAACTCCACATTTCAAGTGTGAGGCAAGCCATAGAATTTGTGGGCTTGGAGTCTTGCAAGACCTCCCTTCATCACTGTTGCAGTTGTGATGACTTTTCCAAGTCCATACCTTCATTCTCCTCCATTGGCTAGTGAGCTTTTGGGTGGAGGTGGTAATGCTTCACTCCTCTCCTTTGTGATTTGATAGAGTATCATAGTATTGTTTTGTAGTGTTAATGGAAATCTTCCTTTCTACTTTCTTTATCACATATTCTACTTTGTTGCTTTCTAGCTATCCATGGAGGTGGAAACACCAAAATAGGGGTCTGACTGAGGTAGGCCCCTATACAACCTCAACAATTTTCCCTTTTTCTTGTGTGTAGGTGGACGTACGCATGGAGCTAGCTAGCAAACTGTCACCTTTGTGAGATCATCTTCATCACCCTAGCTTTCATTTATTTGCTTTATCATCTTCGTCTCTATTTTTTGTACTTTATTATTCTATTAACTTTGTTAAAATCAACTAGCTAGGTTGTCAATTATTTTTTAGGTAGTTTGTACTATACTTTGTGTTTTCTGGCTATACACATGCCAACGTTCCTGAGAGATTCCAGCATGCCACACTGCCATCCCATAACCGCATTGTCATCCTCAGACAAAGAGTTTTCTAAGGTGCAATACCAAATCCAAAAACTAGCTTGCTTAGCCTAAACCTGAAGTTCGGGTCTGAAGAGTGACAAAAGTACTACATAGTGCTCTTCATTCTCAATCCCCATCCTTTAGAGTGAGGTAAGTTAGGGCAGCCCTCTGCTATCGACTCTCCATGACCTGGAGCCTTGATGTGGATGGTCCCCCTCTCTTACATTTTTAGTGAACCCGATGTGAACCATTTTGGTTTCGTTTGGAAATATTGAAGGGTCCTTTCCTCGCGTTCTAGGAGCATTGTAGGTGTGATTGTTGTGAGGCATTTTTCCTTCATCCCAACTTGTGACCCCTAGTATGCATAGTTGGAAGGTTCCTTAAGTATTGTGGAACGAAGCCTTAACTGGGTCACTATCCTATTTCGAACCTTTGGGGAGCTTTGTGAGACTATCATTTAGTGTTTGTGATGGCCTCTTTTTTGCATCTTCCTAACCCCTCTGTGTAGCCTGCAAGTAGTAGTCCAGGTATAACCTTCACCTTGTAGGACCCACCGATGCATTTTAAGAGAGAACCATCTCCTCTTTATATCCATCCGTGAATCAATAGGAACACTATAGCATGTATTCTTGTTGACACGATGTCTCAGGTAAATATTATAACTGAGGAGATCATGCTAATTAACTTCCTGCATAAAGATGGGTACAAGGCACCTGTGAGCACCATTTGTATGCATAATAGACTTTGCATACCTCCCCTTGGTAGTATCGTTTTTCCAGTCCTTGTCATACCTAAGTCTATAAACCTATTGTTTGACATAATCCCAAGGTCTGAACTCTTCAAAGTGAAGTTGGGTATCCCCTGGC
Source organism: Sequoia sempervirens (assembly GCA_007258455.2). Taxonomy (NCBI): domain Eukaryota; kingdom Viridiplantae; phylum Streptophyta; class Pinopsida; order Cupressales; family Cupressaceae; genus Sequoia; species Sequoia sempervirens. Next base: position 34,638 of record VDFB02099776.1, on the reverse strand, counting down.
TAGTAGCTATGAATGCAGTTCCCTCGGTTGTGCATAAATGTCTAAAATTTATTCATGAGGGGTTCGCCCATGTGACCCCCTCGACACTGCACAGGACCGCCATTGTGTTGATGGGCAATTATTCTTAGACTGGCTTTTGGTCACACTTGTTGTCTCCTTCCCGCTAGAAAGCATCTCTGTACAAGACTAAAAGTACAAGAAAGGGTACCTTAACACCTAGAGGAGGCACCCATCTATGTTGTTTTACATAGGGTATGCCTAAAAGTTTAGTGATGCTACCATGTCTCGTAGAGAAAAAGGCCAGCTATAGCCCTCCCCTGTGGTCTTCTCCGCTATCCAGCCCTAAATCTTCTTCCACCCTTAACGTAACGCCATCATATCTACTACGTATTTGTTGAGAACCCCATGGTGCCCACTTAAGCAAAAATCAAGAGTCCCTGCATTTAAACTTTGTTCACCTAATTTTGAGCCTAGGGCACAAACTGGAGCACAAGAGAAGAAGGTCCCAATGGGAACTGTCTCACCCCCACAGCCCCACCTCTCCTGCTCCTAAAGCAGTGAATGGGAAGAGGCCTACCATCGAGGCACTAGAGCTAATTCCCCCCATTGTTTCTCAACCTCTTCCTCCTGCCCTCGTTCAGGAGTTTATCCCTCCACTAGAGACAACTGTGATGGACACCCCTATGGCTGAGTAGGAGCCTTTTTTCCCTTCATAGCTCCTAGCCTCTAGCTCAAATATTCATAGAAACTACCTTGCACACAAGCGCAAGTGTTAGTGAAAGTCTCTAGCGGTTGAGTAGGACACTTTGTAGAAAAAGGAAGAGGGGATGACTGCCCCTGCTTTAGGGCCTCTTGATGTGTCCTCCTCTCTCATCCCCTCCACTTCCGCTCAATCAAGTTATGTCTCACTTTCAGTTCTTGCTGCAAATGCAAGTGCATCTAACCCTAAAAGGGTGTAGGTGTTTATCGCTCCTTTGATTGAGCCGCCCCTGTTGATGTCCCTTCCATACATCTTGCCATTCCCTAAACCTGTCGACATACCGAATACCTCGGTGGTGTCCACCATGGTTTTATCCTCCTCCACACCTCTTGCCTCATCTGTGGGGAGTTCACATCCCTCAAAAAAGTAGAAGGTAGAGGTTGTCCCTTCTAGCAATAGAGGGCGTAAGAGGATCCCACCTTCTCCAAAGGGTGGTCTTGTGCTAGCTTGTTTTGTCCTAGTGACAGAACAAGTTTTGGCTTCCCCTGATTTTTTCACTACTCCCGAGTCACTCGGCGAGCCAAGCGGTGAATCTTGGGCGTTGTCCTCCCTATTTTTTGAGGTATCACATGGCACTCCAATAAAGTGCACGTTCAACTCTCTAGATGAATTTATGGCCTTGTCGGCGATCTTCACAAAATCGCTAACCATAGCTCCACAAGAGCTAAGCGGTGAAGACCTTGCGGGGCCTTCTTCCTTAGCCCTTGTTGTGAGAGGGTTGGAAGCTCCTCCCCTTAATATTCCACCACTACAAGATCACCCACCTCCCCCTTACAATGATCTAGAATTAGAAGCAGATGACCTCTTGGTCGATGAGTGTTAGGGGGAGGCCTCTTCTTTATCTTTAGATTAGATGTGTGTGTGTGTTGTGATGTGTTCCCCCATGCTTGTGTTATGTGTTCTTGGATGACCCTTGTCACCCTTGTTGGTGCTTGGATATAGGAGTGATTTTGTGTTGTAAACCTTCTTCTATTTGTATCATCATTCTTCCTCTATTATGTGTTTTACTTTTTGTCAAATTGGGGACGATGCAAAGCGTTGGGAGCATTCAGGCTTCCCTTCCATGTTGACCCAGTTTTTTAGTTTCACTTTGTTTTCTCATGAATTCTTCACATGGTTTGATATAGTAGGGGCTTGATGAGAGTTAATTTATATACTATTATTATACTTATATAAATTTATGAGCAGCTCTGACCCCGAAACATCAGGTCACCCCTATGTCTCTTGGTCATGCTATTTCTCTTTCGCTCTTTTATCTTTCTCTCTTCTTTTCATGAGTTGTCCCTCGTGTGTGTGACACCATTTTTTCACAATGATTAGATTTTTAAAAAATGCATTCATTATCAATGAGTCTTTTCTTGAAAATCCTTGCAATCTTTTTCAAGAATCACATTCTCAACTTGGACCCCTAGCGGAACGTGTTTCCTACATCATGGTTTCACAAAGAAAGAACTTGAGAACTTTCCTCTGAGGTGGGAGCCTCTTTTCTTACGGGAGAATCCTTGACCTTCCCCTCGCGAGGGGGCATTTTCTTCCTTTTGAATTCCTTGATGAAGTGAACGTCTTTTGAAAGGATTCCTTGATGATGAATTGATTTGACAAAAAATGTCTCTTTTGCACTTTCAAATAGCACGTCCCTTGAGTGAACCCCACCTCTTTTGAAGGGTTCCTGAGGGACCCCTTTGAAATCCTTCCAATTTTTTGACTGTCTATTTGTTTACTTGTATGGTTGCTTCTTGTTTCTTGGCATGTTTTATCTATGGATTAACATGCATTGCTTTACAGGTGCACCTATGAAGCCATCTTCCAGTATGACTCTATGGAGTCCCCTTACATTGGGCTTCCTTCATGAGAGAGAACTTGGGAGTTTCCTTCTTGCAGGCCTGCAAGCCTGTAAGGCGCTTAATTCACTGGGCTTCTTTCATGAGAGAGAACTTGGGGGTTGCCTTCTTGTAGTCTACGGGCCTATGAGATGCTTTCATCCTATGGGATTTGTCCACCATTGGTTTGAGGGACTTCAGTGTACTTTGTGCAACTTCATATTTTTATGTAGCTATGGAGTCCTTTTGTTCGAGACTCCCCAAGGAGAGTACCTGTGGAGTTCTTTTCCTGCCTACACTTTCGAGTTCGCCAGATTGCGGTCTACTTCCTCGATGATTTAAGTATATATTTCTAACCCTACTAACTCTTAGATCTACTTTACCAAACACTCATCGATATGTGTGCTCGCTAATGTGGGGGGAAAATGTATAGGATCAAATTTTCACCCCTTTAGAAAATTATCCTTTCAGATACCCTCACCTTAGAAAATCCTGAAGGTGAAATTCCACATCACCCACCTACCTTCCATCCACCTGGTGTTTTTCCTTTGTGTCAGTGATAGAATATTTGTCAAGGACAAACACACAATGTGTGGATTTCTACACGTTGCATTATCATCCCTTATAGATTCTTGCATTTGAAGTTGGCAGAGGCATTACACACCAAATTGGGGCCAAACTGTAACATCCCTCTTCGACCAACCAACCCAAAAAAGCCTTATTCTTTCTCATCCCACCTTCAAAAACACTCATTATCACTTCATTTCATCCTTCTTTTCACGTCCTCTAGAAATCTTCTACACATTCTCATTCACTCCAACATTCTAGCACTTCATTTTGTGAGCATTGTAGCAGCTTTGAAGCTCCATCAACTCCACATTGCAAGTGTGAGGCAAGCCATAGAAGTTGTGGTCTTGGAGTCTTGCGAGACCTCCCTTCATCACTGTTGTGGTTGTGGTGACTTTATCAAGTCCATACCTTGCATTCTCCTCCATTGGCTAGTGAGCTTTTGGGTGGAGGTGGTAACACTTCACTCCTCTCCTTTGGGATTTGATAGAGTAGCATAGTATTGTTTTGTAGTGTTCATTGCAATCTTTTTTTCTACTTTCTTTATCGCATATTCTACTTCATTTCTTTTTGGTTGTTCATGGAGGTGGAAACACCAAAATGGGGGTCTGACTGAGGCAAGCCCCTATACAATCCCAATAATTTTCCCTCTTTCTTGTGTTTAGGTGGACATACGCATAGAGCTAGCTAGAATTGGCACCTTTGTGAGATCATCTTCATCACCCTAGCTTTCATTTATTTTCTTTATCATCTTCATCACTAATTCTCGTAATTTATTATTCTATTTACTTTGTTAAAATCAACTAGCTAGGCTATCAATTAGTTTTTAGGTAGTTTGTACTATAGTTTTTGTTTTTTGGTTGTACAGACACCAGTGCGCCCAAGAGACGCCAACATGTCGTGTTGTCGTCCCAAAACTATGTTGCTATCCTCAAACAAAGAGATTTCTAAGGTGCAGTACCGACTCCAAAAACCATCTCACCTAGCCTAAACCTGAAGTTTGGGTCTGAAGAGTGACAAAAGTACTACATAGTTCTCTTCATTCTCAATCCCCATCCTTTAGAGTGAGGTAAGTTAGGGCAGCCCTCTGCTCTCAGCTCTCTATGACCTGGAGCCTTGATGTGGTTGGTCCCCCTCTCTTACACATATGCTATGCTATTTTTTTTATCAAAAAAGGACCACTTTGTGTGCTCCCCCTTTTTCAAAACCTTAATCTTCACCATTTTCAAAAAAAAAAGTAGTTTAGAAAGTAGTTTCGGAGCACTACAACTCTTATTCTTGTTGCATCTTCAAACTTTGAGCGTAACTATCTTCATTTTCTCATGAACATTAGACTTTTTTTTATTTCAAAAGAAAAAAAGTGCCATGTTAAGAGCCATTTTTGTGTCACAACTTGGTGCACATACTCATTTCCTACAAGTTTTTTATGTGTTGGTGGAGTGGAGTGCATATTAATTTTTCTCATGGATTTCTAATCAATGAATGGAGAGAAGGAATAGGCTTAAATATGAACCCTTAATGTCTTTAAATGCATGAACAATAAAAATGTATCAACAATTAGAGCATAAATGGGTGGGAAACTCTTTTTTGCTTTTTAAACATGGCCATTAGTGGAAGGGGCATTGGTGACCTTATTGGCTCTACAACTTAAAGTTCTAAGGGTGACTAGAGATACATTTCTATGATTTAGGGGATATACAAAATTATTATATAATCATTAGGTTCACCAAAAATAGACAAAAGTAGTCCTAAGATAAACTAGGTTAATGGGCACTAAAATAAGCACAGAGATGCAAGGTGGAGATTGTAAAGTTGTAATTTTTAACCTTATATTTTCCCCTACTTAATAGATTGATAATATTATAATGAATAATCATGCTAAAGTAAAATATTGTAATATAATATCATTGAATTAATGTAAAGGATACAAGTATTTCCCTCTTCCTTTGCTTCTATACATGTACACTTGTTCCTCCAATGCACCACGTCAACACAATGTAGTTACTATATGGAAATAATATTACAATATCTATATGAAATGAAAACACTACATAATAAGACAATAAACATGACTAAAACATTACATGTTCACAAAAGCATTAAATTAAAATAATTACATCATAAACACATGAACAATAATATACTAAATATAACAATGGTGTAAATGAAACACTACGTACATATACACCCGATATTAAAATGTGGTTATTATGATAGCACTCAAGAGGAAGAATGTAGCAAAAGGATCCTAGGGGATAAAATAGGCTGCAAAAATTATGTAGGAGAATGTTATCTAGGAGAAAAAAATTGGTTATTACATAGCCACTAAGATGTGATAAGAAGATTAGTTATGATCATGTTGGCTATGCCATTGCCATCAAACTAATGAAATATGATTAGCTATGTTGTCACTAACAAACTATGTTAGGTCCATGCCCTACCAAAATAAAACTAAAATGGTAAAATGATCATTATTGATGCTTATATATGTAGATTAATATCAACACCTCATAGAGAATATCAACATGAAAATTCTTAAAAGTGTAGGACCTTGAAGTGTAAGATATTATTTGGGTTCCATTCTAGCTATTTTTTCTTGAATAAATAAAAGGCTTAGGAATTATCGAGAGTAAAATATTGAAATGAAATTAGGCGATTTGTTAAAATAGATTCACATGATGTTTTGACATAGTATTTAATAGTCAATCTAAACTAGATTTAAGTATGATCATATTAGATATATAAAATGCAATCATTCATCCATAAACAACTACAAAAGGAGGATAGAAACACTACAACAAATCCCTGTGATTTGCTCTATTGTTTGCTCCATTTTTTGCTTCCACCCACAATTTTAATGTATTTTTTTCCAATTTTTTGAAAACGTCAGCGCTATTTTTGGCATTTATTTGCACCGATTAAGACAGGGTGGCACTAATTTTGGTGCCAATTTGCAGTGAAATTAGCGTCGCCTTTAGCGTTGATATTAGCTTCAAGTGTGGCGCCACTATTGGCAACGCCTTTGGCTCTGAGTTTAGCTTCGATTTGAGCGCCACTTGTAGCTCTGGCTTTAGCTTCAAGTTTAGCTTCGAGTTTAGCACCAGTTTAGACACCCCTATGTTGAAGAGACTTATTTATTTGTCTCATCGACGATGTAAAATAGTGAAATTTCAACAAGATACGGCCATATCAAGGAGAGAATCACTTATGTCACATCGACAAGGTATATCTACAAGTGTTCAGCAAAACACAACTCTTGGATATAACGAAGTAATGTTGATGAGACATTGAGATATCAGTAAGACAAATAATATTATCTCATCGACAGTCTTCAAGTAATGATCAAAAGCATACATTGCTAGACCACCGGGAAGGTGAGCAACATATGCGGTAGAGCGGTATACACCACAACCCCACAGCAAGAAGCCTTGAGCAAGGCAGTAGTGCAGTAAACAGCTAAAGGGAAGGGAAAAACACCGCCATACCATAGCGATAATCATGAGTCTCCACGACATGGCAGAGTTACACCGATATATAAAGAAATATTGCCGAAGGAAAATATCGATGAGAGTGGCATATCTGTAAGAGATATTAACTTGTCTCATCAACACTGGTAACCAACATCAAAGGAACATAAGATCTAATGTTGATTAGACATTGAGATATCGGTAAGACAAAGAAGATTGTCTATTCGGCACTCTTCAAGTAATAATCAAAAGCATACACCGCTATACCACTGGGAAGGTGAGCAACATATGCGGTAGAGTGGTATACACTGCAACCCCACAGCAAGAATCCTTGAGCAAGGCGGTAGTACGGTAAACAGCAAAAGGGAAGGGAAAAACATGGCCATACCGCAGTAGGTATAATAAGAGATGGAAATAGTACGATAATCGTGGCATCATTACAATTTACAGCACTAAATGTAGTAAATCACATTAGTCACAATCCATTTGAATATAGCCCGCCAAAATACTCTAGAACTCTAATAAACATACTCTAAAAATTTCATTGAAATCTTATTTTCAGGCATAGCCCGCCATAATGGAGTTTTTATTTTAATAAACATACAATAAAACCTTTGTTGAAACCTTATTTTCAGGCATAGCCCACCAAAATGGAGAAGTCTTTCAGTAAAGAATGACAGAGAATGGTAAGGAGATGTGTGTGATAGGAGACATAGGATTCATTTTTTTTTCTCATTCCTTCTCTTCTCAACAAGGGTTACAATGTTCGCACTACTATTTGTAATCCAGGTATTTAATTGACATATGTTTGCATAATCTGAAATTCCTTCATATGCTTTTGAAGTGTCAATTTATCCTATATAGGGTTTAGAAAGGATTCTTTTAATTTTAAAATAAACAAATGTTTTGAAGTATCAATGTCCTATATAGGTTTAGAATAATTTCTTTTAATTTAAATAAATAAATAAATGATGTATTTTCTTGTGATTAGATAATGTGGAGATCTCCTAAATCTTCCCTAGCACACTGTCCTCTTTCGTACTGTGTTCATTACTCTAGTTGTTGGGGTTTTGCATTTGACATCTTTAATATCTTCATGATAGTGGCTTTTAAATAGATCTCATTCTTTGCTTTAATCTTTATCATGGTAACCCTTGAGTTCGATAATCCACCTTCAATCTCTTCTAAGAATGTTGTCTTACCTAGACTACATAGTATGCATATAAAGCAAGTCCTTCATACCTACCATTGTTCCAAACCACCACTCATCACCTTGCTTAAAATGTTGCCTCCATAAGCACAATAGCAAGTTTTAAAATCATGGTTGCTAGTGATTGACCATTAAGGTCACTACTTTCATCAAGATACAATGAGATTTTTGTCTTCAAACTTAATGCATTATGCAAGATAACATTGTGAATTGTTTGTTGTGTACAATTTGATTTTCTTGCACATTTATTGCTTTACTAATTGCCTTTAAGACTGGATATTGAACCATCAGCTACAATCTCAAACAACTCACTCATTGTCACTTGAAGATTCCTTTCATGAGCATCCTTGTCTAAAATCAAACTATGCCCTATAGACTGCCTACTTACTTACTAATATACGGGACTCATTGTTTCATGGTATTTTGAGTTTTATGTAGAAGGGGTTAATATGTGGCATTTTTATGTGCAAGAAGAATAGATTGTGATGCAACGTTCGAGTATGGATGGTTCAGGAAAAATTGGATTGCTATCGGTGTCATAACCAGGTTGGATTGTACCTTGATCCAATCTAAAACACTTCCGGGTGTTTTCACTCTGAAGTAGAACTTGTGTGTAGGAATTTCCAAATATCCGACAAAGGAAGTTCCTACATTCTAAAGATAAAATCATAAATCTGCTTATCCAGTTTCTAATCCAACCTGACATCTTTAATATTCAATAGAGAAAGTTTGTACATTCTAATCATAATTTTCTTGTCTTTGTACAATCGCTCATTTGAATTGTTTCTTTAATAGTTTTAGGTCCACGTCCACGTACATATCTTCTTCTTTTGCTAGTTGAACACTCAGGCTCTGCATTTGCTCCAATCTCCATCTATAATAATCAACAACATGCATTAATTTATGATTGTACCTTGAGCCAGTGTGAAACACTTTCGGGTGTTTTCACTCCGAAGCAGAACTTGTGTGTAGGAAGTTCCTACATTCTAAAGATATATTCTATGAAACATTCCTTATTTTCTATGAAATAGTGTATATATTCTTGTACTTGTAAATATTCTTTTACTGTCATGTCTATTAAAGAAAATAGTGTTTGAATAAAAAATGCTTCACCCTTTTTTGTAAGTATGTGAATTATTGTTTAAGGAAAAATCTTACAATGTTTACATTTTCAGTTTATTAGTTTCAAATCTTCATTTTCTATGTATATAAAATTATATGTGATCTTTATCTCTAATGACATAAAACAGTAATGTCATCAGAATAAGGGTTTTCAATTTCAGCACCATCATTGTCCACATTTTTCATATCATGTTCACTTTTAAGTACAATCATCAAAATTTTATTTTTATTTCTTGTCCCAGTTAATCTTGATTCCTTTCAGCACAACATAGTAGGTTTCATGTTAAATTTCAAACATTTTCTTTGCATTTTTTTGTATATATTATTTTCTCAGTGCATCATTATGTAACAACAATTTCACTTCTAAGATATACAGTAAAAATAAATGAAAGCACATATTTTCTTTGTCAAGGAAAATGTATGGTGAATACCTTCTCTTTCAGATAAGTGTGCAAGTGAAATAAGGCATAACTGATTGAATCCTATTTTCTACTGTACAATTGTTTTTTTCATGCGGAGGCTACAACAGCTTATCATAGATTAGTTTTGGCTAGGAAACAAGGTGTTTTTAAACTATGGCTAGAGGGGGACTCTCTTAATGTGATTAATTGTCTCATGATGAAATGTCCTCCTTCATGGTCAATTGCCAATTTTATTAATGACTCGATATCTATTATTAACTCTTTTGAGGAGATCAAAATCATACATGTTTTTCGTGAAGTGAACATGATGGTTGATGGGGTTGCCAACGTGGGAGTGGCTAAGAGATCTGAGTGGGATTCTTTTGAATTGCTACCTATTAATTTGAAGTGTATTTCTAATGATGACAAGTTGGCTTGTTTCTAGGAAATATTTTCTCAGGGAAAGGTTTGGGTTTTGCACGTCAACCCTTTGCTCTTTCCTTGGTTTTCACAGAAGGAGGGACTAGCAGTTTTGGTAAGGTTGTACTTGGAATGATAAGCCCACACATATTGTGGGTGTTTTTTGTATTGTTTTGATTAGCGCCTGGTTCATTTTACTTTTTTATTTCTTCCAGGTGTTCTTGGGTTTTCATTTGTTTCCTGTCACTATGGGTGGTGACCGTTGCAGAATTGAGTCGAGTTCATGTGAAGAGTTTCAGAAAAATGCTACTATGTGGGAGAACTTGGAATGGGGGGGGGGGGTTACTCAATTTATGCAGAGAATTCAAGGCCCGGACCCTAATGTAACGAATTTCTTTGTGAAAAGATGGAATGGGAGGTCTCTACATTACTAGGGCGTTGAGTTTCAAATTGATGAGGATTTTATTGTGGAGGTAACTGGTCTTTCAGTTGTTGGGAGAAAGTTTTTCAGAGACAGGGGAGCGGCTAAGAAGGCTTTTGTGAATTTCTTTAAACATGATGAGAGGAAGAAGATTAACGAAATTGGAAGTGGAGGTTATGCTAGGAAGTCTCTGAAGCCACTTTGGAGGGACCTTGTGTTGGCTATTATGTGATACTTCACCCTTGAAGGTAGATTCTTTGTGGTTTACACTCACCATTTTATGCTCTTAAATCATTTTAGGCATAATGTTTCAGTCTCATTTCCTTTTTACTTGTTACATTCTATGGAGAATAGTATTGAAGACCACAGAAAGAACCCTAAGAAGGCGGTTCTTCATCAAGGGCTTATGTGTTTAATTTTTTCTCATATCAAGCTAAAGTTGATCTCGGTCTCCCCTAAAACTCTTGGTAAGAAGGGAGTTAAAAATGATGGGTATGAAACAGGGGACTCTATTGGTGAATGGGTCAGTAGTTCGAAGGAGAAAGAGCCAGAATATGAGGATATTTTTGTCAATGAAGGAGGCTCTGAGGAAAGGGATGAGGAATCAGAAGAATGGGGTAAGGGCTATGAAACTGATGTGGAGTTGTGGGAGACTATGGCTAATTCTATTATAAAATATTTGAAGGGGAAAATCAAAGGCATGAAGAAAGTTAAAGTTTTAGCCAAAAGGAAAATGTGGATCCTTAAAATTTTGATTATGTTCATAATGCTTCATTGGGGAACCCTATTCCTAGTAAGGATGGTCTACTAGAGAGCTCCCCAGTGCAAGGGCTTAAGGTGTCAGTTAATTTGGGTGGTCAGTTGAGTGGCCCTATTGATATGGGTAACTCTAAGATGGAGGTGAAGCCTAATGATACTGGCCCTGTGGATATGCAATGGATTGATGCAGTTAATTGTTCTTAGGATTTTTCTACTGTGGATAAGAGAGTGAAGAAGGAACGTCTAGAGGCGTTAGCTAATTTGGAGAATTTTCTAGATAAGGAGAGGATAAAGGAGGATGTTGTGGAGGTCAAGGATTCCCTAGCTGAAGAAGAGGATGAACATAATAGGGATTGTTCTAATGCCCCTGTTGACTTGGAGCAGAAGGGTCAGCCTCCGATTAACTGGGATGAAATTGACATGAATATCTTTTGTAGAATGGTCGAAGATGGGACAAGAAACTTGCTTTCCCTGGTTAAGTGATTATTTTTTGAGGTTAAGGAGATCAATCTTCAGATGAAAACGCCCGCGTGGATTTCGTTTCCCATAAGGGCAAACTTGCAGGAGTTGGGAACAAAGGTAAAGGAACACGCATAGTTTCCTCAGTTACCCCTAAGTTGATGTTGGTCATTGGGGTTTCCTATGAGGAAAGAATTTCTTGAAGTTATATTGTTATTAAAATGTTAGAGGACAGAAAAAGTCAAGGATAAATGGTGATGTGTCGAGGATTCTGAAATGCGGTCAATACCGTTAATAACCTTTCAAGACCATCACAGGCCTTTCTTATTCGTAACGAAAGTGTTGAATCTCTAATCGAAAACCATTTGTTTAAATATGGAGGAAAGGTTGAAAAGATTAGTGGATCTTACTGAGTGTGAGAAAGCTTAAGCCACTCTTGTGTCGAAAAGGAAAAAAATGCAAAGCAGTTTTGTGCCTAGGACGAGGAGCAAGATGAAAAGAGGGTTATAGTTGGCAAGCTGAGGATCCCAAGCACTTTATCGCATGTATGAGGGAGGCCATCGGGCGTATAAACATGGGCCCTCGCCAGCACTTTGATACCCACAAAGGGAAGTTTTGTCTGTTGTTTAATATTAAAGCGTTAATGTTCCATCTTATGTCAAATTTTTGTTTTTGGGTTGTTGGGGCTTAGTGGTTTAATTCTCCCATACATCATAGAAGGGTTTTGAGTGCCCCTTCAAAACTTGTTTTCCTTATCAAAACTAACACTGAATCTCATTTTCTGGGGCTCATAATTGTTTCTATGATTTACTTTTGCATGGGATGGCCTCCTAGTATGTCATTTCATTCTTTTCAACAAAATCATTTACATTTCTTGTCTACAAAAGGAATTTACTGCTTGACAACACGTTCGTGAAATTCATACAAATCAAGATTGGTGTAAAAGGCCATCCCTACAAATGTTGTTTGGTCTAGAATTATAATGGAAAATAAAAAAGCTTGCTAGGAGAATAAAATAGGTTTTCAATTGTCCAAGTAAAACATAATATCAAGTATTTAAAGTTTTAAGCATTTTATTCATGGATTCCTTGATGTGGTCACCCACCCAATATAAGAATAGTAAATTATATGAACCTTAGTCATAAATTAAATGCAATATAATATTCCCCGTCTCACACATGAATGTTTCATATAACCACATACCTTGTAAATGTTGACAATCGACTTATGGCATTCCTTAAGTCAATTGTAAGACAAGAATCCCCCCTAATTGTCAATGGCATGATATGCTATCAAACACATTTATGAAAAGGTCATTAGTAATATTTTCTCACACAACAAAATATCAAAATAAATTTAGTGCTTAATCAATGTTGTCTCATCTATTTCCACCCACTTTCCTCTCAGCAATTTAGTATTTCTACGTCATCCACATCCTCTCTCCATGGCCTCCTCTGTGAATAAAAAATTTGCCACAAAAGCCTTCACTGCACTACCACCGAGAAGGAAGAAGCAACTTGTGGGACCGTGGTAAAAACCACTCTACCGCACCGAGCTAATGAAGGAGCCGCAGGACAGTGATGGTCACCACACTACCGCACTCCAATGCATTGATACATTTTGACTCAAAATCCAACAAAAGTTCGTCGAAATTTTGACGAAATTTCATCAGAATTATTTTTTCAATTTTTCGATGAACTTTGAAACATCAAAATTTTGACCCAGCATCGTCGACTAGGTTGGAATTTCAATGTTTCAAAGTTTGTCAGAAAATCGACAAAATAATTCTGACAAAATTTCGTCAAAATTCTGACGAACTTTTGTCAGATTTTGAGTCAAAATGTATCAATGATGGTAGAATACTTGCAAGAGTCACTAAAACACTGCCAAGAACAGAAGGAAGACTCGTGTGCCACCACAGAAGCTTTCACCGCACTACCGCTAAGAAGGATGAAGCACCTTGCAGGACCGTGATAAAAACTACTCTACCACATTGAGCTAATGAAGGAGCCATGGAACAGCGGTGTCACAAAAACACGGCAAGAGTTGGAATTATTTCCAACACTCTGGATCCTATGATACACAACAATGAAAATAATCTAATACGTGCTCAATTAGGCACACTTAGTGTTGCCTTAGGCACCCCAAACTGATCACATTAACGACCAAAAGTTGGTGCTAAAGTTGGCATCAACTAATGCCGACTACTAAATCAAAATCAAAAATTTAAAAATTTCCCGCATGAAGGAAGAAATCAGACAACAAAAAAGGGAAAAACATTGCGCGAAGGAAGAAAGCAGGGTACCACCAACAACTAATGAGAACTTTGATTTAGTTTGCAACACCATAGGTAAGGTTACAATTTATTTTTCTTGGTTGAATTCATGATTGTTTACTGCTCTTTGTATTGCATTTGAATTCATGATTGTTTACTGGTTCATGGCCTAAATTGTCCCATCATTATAGATTGTAAAACCTTTGAGAAACCAACAAAAAGTTTTACCCTACCCATTTGAGCTTTGGCTCAAAATATTATAGCACAAAGCTAGGATGCACGGAGGAAGTCTAGTGAGGAGAGTACATAGGTATTTGAATTTTCTCATAAGATTATATCAAATTTATTAAACGATATTTAAATTTATTTTTTTGATGGGTGATAATATTTATATTTTATTTAAGATAAATCAAAATATACAAAGCTTCAAATAAAAAGTTCTTCCAGCACCATCACATCATGTTTGTTAAAATAGAATAAAAACCTACAGATCAAAAATCCCTACCACAACTGCCTATTATAGTATTGAAACCAAAAATAGGGCTTAACCCCTTAACCTTATACATCAACATTTAGCTTAAACACAGTAAACTATGCAAAAAATGAGCATTGATTTTATGCGGAAGTTCCAGAAGCACTACCCAGATGCAATGGGCGCAATTCCATGAGCAGCTTCACCTTCTTTCTCGGACGCAAACCCTTCTTCTCACACAGCTCCTCTCTAGCAATGGCTTTGAGTCTCGCTATTATCTCCTCGGTCTCCATTAATTCAATGCATAGTTTCAAAACTTGCCACCCCCGTTCCACACCCTCTCTCCACACGGCTTTGGTTCTTCCTTCTGGCCACCTAATGAAAGGGCGATTTATCTTTGCTACTTCTAGGTCCACACCTTCCATGCCTTCACTCTCATTAAATCCTTGTCCTAGTATAGCCCATTCCAGGATACTCTCCATGTTCACTAAGAAATCCCTATGCACCAACGCTTTCATCACTTTCCTTAAAACCTCCACCAACTCTCCTAAGTCCAGTCCCCATACCATGATCAGAGAGTATATATCCATATTAGTCTAATATTTGTGCTTCAAATCTTTGAAGCCATTACCCAAAATGATTTTCATAGATTGTGCCACCTTCACATCCATGTACAGGAACAAGCCACGCAATCTCTTCACCATCACTTTGCCAATAAAAGGATCCAATTTCCTCCTCGCTTTCATAGTGAAGTTAGCCTCCATTTCTTCTCTGGTACGTTAGCCACTAGACTACTTCACACTGTCGTACTAACATTCTCCTTACTCCTACAAACCAAGAAGCATCGAAGAAAATACAAGGAAAAACTTCATTACATAGCAAATTATTAGCCATCACCATTAATGTCGAACGTATGTCTAGCGCCGGCAGCAAAACCTTCATCAATGCTTCATGTCCTTCAAGAATTTTGAAAATCATTCATCTACTTACTAACTAACACCACCTTGCATTAAATGCAACGAAAAAAAATCACTCCAAAGAAACTCCTCTAAAATCCTCAATTATAAATTCATCTACCTCTGCAAACGTTAAAGCCCATTTCGAGAGGGTATATGCTTTCATATTCCCTGTTCTCCTAACATGACTAATCTTATAATCCTCAAAAAGAGCTAATTCTTCAATAATTTTCCTAATCACACCCTACAGTGCCAAGCATCAATTCCTCCTTTTATTATTGCTTGGAAGATTATCAAGGAATCACCCTCCACATGAATCCTTGTGGCCCCTAACTTCCTGACTAACTTAATTGCCATTAAAGTTGTTGTTGCTTCAACCACATTATTGGATCCTTCCTTTAGTCTCATTGCCCCAACAGCCAAGACATTCCCATCCCTATCTCAAACAATGCTACCAGCCCCCGATGGACCCAGATTACCTTTTAATACCCCATCAAAGTTTACCTTCCACCATCCTTCCATTGGTTTCTCCCATTTTTTCACCTCTAAAGATAAATTAGTCGGATTAACCCAACCAAGCCCCTTAACGGGCCAAATGATATTTAAATTTTATTTGTGCATAGTTAAATTGAATTAGTATATGTTTCAGGACAAGGCCTCCAAGGCTAGGCTTGAGAAACTTTGTGTCACGCATCACAGTGGCCAGAAAGGTTTACAAGCCTTGATCTGTACATTTGTAAGTATATTTAATGTATTAATTTTTATTTATTTATTTCCTCGGAAAAAGTAAATGATTGCATATTAATTAGTTTAACTAGTCCATGTGCCATGTTTTGACAGGAGGAGAAATATGGCCACCATCCAAAGCAATTTGAAAAGAATATGTTACAAAACAAAAAGTGGAATGATTTTGTAATCTGGATGGAGAACAAGGTATCAATAATTGAGTTTCAATAACTTAGTTGGATATTTTTGTGTTAATATGTCAATTTGCATCTCTTGTGTTGAGTTGTTTATTGATGCATAGGATGAGTAAATAGAACTCAAATCTTATGATTACAAGATGACCGTTTATGTGCATGAATAAATAGTAGAAGGATGTAGATGAACTCAATTCATCTAACTTTATGCCTCTTGGTAGGAATTCCTCTTGAATCTCTAATATTAGGTGCCTAAGATTTCCCCGTAGCTTTTGCCTTTCATTGTTGCCTTTCCTCTTCACTATCAGACTCGTCTCCTTTTTCCTTATCTATATTTTTGGCTTCGGCTTCTAATTCATCCCATGTTTTACCTTCCTCCTCTTTAGAATCTTCTTCTTCCTCTTCTTCATCCCCCTTTGACTCCACAAGAGATTCATCTTTTGAACCTTCCTCATCTAATTCTAATTCCTCTTCTACATCAGAGGGTTCGTATCCTTGATCTGACTCCTCTAAATTATTAGAATCGGAATCACTAGCTTCAAAATTCAAAAATTACAAACCACCATCTTCAATAAATTTATTTGGATCATCAGTAATAGTCTTCAAAATTGGCCGCCAATTCAAGTTCATTATGCTTTCATAATACTTTATATCCATGGAGTTCAGCCATTCCTTGATGCCATCAAGCGAAGATTGAGCAATGGCGTACATGTGGAGTACATCCTGCTTGAAGTCTTTGAAAACAATAGCCATATCAAATGCATTTTTCCCAAGTCCTACTCTCTCAAGGTTAACAATTCTCAATCTCACTAATAGCAATTACTAAGAAAGGTAATTCCACCAACTCTACCAAATAGTTTACTGTAGGAACAATAAAAGTAGAGGCTTTGAAAGGAACTCAATGAAAAATAAGCTCTCTAAATGGTATATCAAACTCTAGTTCAAAAACTTTTAGATGAGGCTGCTCCCATAGCTCTCTTACTCACTTGACAAATCCTTGAAACTTTGAATTATTAATATTCAAAAGATAAATGGAATGTCCTCAACACCCAGTAGAGCTATCCAAAAAAGCTAACTAAAAACACAAACGTGCTCCCGCACACAATGGCCTAATGGTTGGTTGTCATAAAAATCAAACTACTAAAGTAACTACACTAATCGAGTTAAAATCTATGCATCATTTGCATAAACAGCTGAAATGTGTAACAAATGTTAATCAATACATTGAATTTTGAGATGCATTGAAATAATAAAAAAAAACATGTTTTGGGGAAAATATCAACAGCGTGGGGGAAGAAAGCATTAACCCTAATAAAAGAATTTTTTGTTGTTCTTGATACACCATCTGTAAGTTTTCCTTGGATGACAGTACTGAATTTCTATATGTTGTACCCCTTAAATGTCCTGCATGTTATAAATATGGAATAATAATGCACAACTTTGTATCAAGTCTAAAGGCCAAGGTATTCTAAATAAGGGTATCCAAACTTGATAAGGATGTAGTCACTATTACACGTATTGACAATCCAAAATAGTCATGTAAAGACAACTGCCTGTGAAAACCATAATCAATCAAATTATGCACATTCAAATCTAAGTTTGAAAGCTTACATTTCAGTCCATGCATCTAAGTCCTTGTTGAAGATTGAGGGTGTCAACAGCAAAGCTAGAATAGCTCTCCTTAAACCATAGCTAGTTTTAAAGTGCATTATTTCCAAATTCAAATCAACTTCTCAGCTAAGGAAAGGAGGTAGGATTGTCAGGTGGTACCTCAAATAGAGAAGGCCATAGAAAACATTGAAATAGAAGATCCAATAAGTGAGACAGCATAGTTGTAGACCATAGATAATCAAAATTCTTGCAATGCACAGATGCTTGTGATACAAACAAAAGGTGCTTACACATTGGCTGAATATATCCTCATCAAAATGACTAGAAAGAAATTTCAAATTTGTAAGTAAACTCTGACAGTCAAGAAAAATAGTCATAAAAATTGGAAGTAAACTTTGGCAGACATGTAGGTGAACTTAATTCAACTAAATTTATGCCTCTTGGTAGACATCAGGATCTCCCCTCCTAAATTTTGGACCGAATCCATTACCTTCACATAAAATTGGACATCCTTAGTCTTCTTGGTTCCCACGCCATGATATGGTTATGCAAATGAAAATGAAGCAAAGTAATCATCTCATTCTCCGCTGCCTGGAAGAATGCATGCTTAATGTTTTGATACATGATATCAGCCCTCACTTTTGCTCTCATGGTTGAATACTGAAATATTTTATGGTGGGCCTCCAGAGTTCCAATCATCTTTCGTCCTCTTCCACCAAATGTTGGTATGATCCACACATCTACCAACCTACTTGGCTTTGTTTTTGAAAGCTGAAGTTTCTCCTAAGTCACCAATGTAGCTCTCTGCCTTTTCAGACTCTTTCATTGCTACATATCATCTCTAGGATTTAATCATTTGTACCACATGGTTGATGTGCTTTGAATCCTTGCATCTAAAGGAAATTTCCTTAACATAAATACTGCTAGGGAATTTCAGTGTTGCCATTGTAGTTGGCATTAAATCCGCTACCTACAACATTGAAAATTATCCTTATATAAGAATTCCCTCCATCTTGTTGGCTTGTAGCACTCTTGATGGTGGCTACATGAAATCTGATTCTAATTCCTCTTCATCGCAGGTCTCGTTATCCTTGATCTAACTCCTTTCCGACTACCGACCGTAATCACTAGCCCATATTCAAAATTCCCAACCACCATCTCACAATTTATCCTAGGATCGTTAGTAATACTCTTCTCAAAATTAATACCAATCAAGTCTATTCTTTGGTAATACTTTATCCATGGAGTTCATCCATCTTTGTCACATCAAGTGAAGATTGAGAATACGCTCATGGAGGTTGGGTCCGCTGAATTTTTGAAACACAGCCATATCAAATTCCTTTTCCAAGTCCCACTTCTCAAGGTTAACAACCTCAATCTCACTAATAGTGATTACTAAGAAAGGTAATTCCACCAACTCTACCAAATAGTTTACCATAGGAACAATAAAAATATAGGATTTGAAAGGAACTCCATGAAAACCAAGTTCTCTAAATGGTATATCAAACTCTAGTTCAAAATATTTTAGATGAGGCTACTCCCATAGCTCTCTTACTCGCTTAACAAATCCTTGAAACTCTATATTGATTTTATTTTTCTTGTCCCTCTCTTGTTCTTCTTCCTCAATTTCTTTAGGATCATACATTGACCTTTTTCCCCCTCCTAAAGTTTGGACCACATCCATTACCTCCACATAAAATATAACATCCTGGTCTCTTTGTTCCTATGTCATGATACATGGTGCAATGAATGAAGCTAAAGTAACCATCTCCTCTTCATCGGAAGAATGGCGCTTAATGTTCATACATGACACGCCTTCCTTCTGCCTCTCATGGTTGAATGAATCCATTATGGTGGTCCTAGAGTCCATTCATCTTTCTTCCTTCCACCAACATAGCCTGATCCACAAGTCGCCAACCCATCTGGCTTTTTTTGCTAAGTTTTTCCCGACCGCCAAGATTAGTCAGCAACCTTTTGTACCACATGGTATGAACTTGATATGATGTAAATAAGTATTTATGGTTTTGTCTTGCGTTGTAATATTAGATATATAACAAAAAATAAATTATTGTACGAAACAATAATAAATTTTCACTTTAAAAATAAGCTACAGAACACGAAGTCTCCAGAAGATCTAGATGATCCTCAACATGATATAGATCCACAAATATTGGTTATGGCCAAGATGCATCATATGGCAGAGATGATGATGATGCAACATGTAGACAAATTGAGGTCGATCACAATGTGATGATGATGATGAGGATGGTGGTGGTGGTGGTGGTGGTGGTGGTGGTGGTGGTGGTGGTGGTGGTGGTGGTGGTGGTGGTGGTGGTGATGATGATGATCACAATGGTGATGATGATGATGATGAGACAATTAGTGATAGTAACTAGTGACATTCATGATCATATAGACTACATCATGGATCATTTTTGATATATCGTTATGATGACTCTTTTCATGGTTACTATCATATGTATCATTTTCATGGCCTACAGTACTATATTGTTGAGTTGTATCATATTGACATGTATCATTTTCACTATATCATTTGGACATGTATCATCTTGACTTGTATCAATTTGAGTTACATAAATTATCAATTTTATTTATATCATTTGTACATGTATCATTTTCACTTATGTCAACTGTTGGACATGTATCATTTTGACATGTTTTTGGTGTACTAGCATTTTTGACTTTCACTTGTTTTAGTTATATATAATGATGATCTTATCAGTATTGACTTGTCAATTTATATATATTAAAAGTGGTCGATGATTTTTGGATGAAAATTTATTAAGTATGATGATTTTAATTTACTGCTCAGGATGGATGTTGTCAAATTCAATTAAATTATCTAGATATTTGAATTGCTTGTTTTAATTATAGATAATGATCATAGTATAATAATTATATTGTTATTTAATCATGAGTTAAATAATTAAATTACTTACTCTATAATCATATGAGTTATTTAAGAGGCGCAATATATTTAACTAATTAAATTGAAATAAAACATATTAAATTAATAAATGGAAGCAAAACAAGAAGCATTTTTAGAAGCAAAAAAGGAGCAACAATGGAAGCCAAACTAGAAGAAAACCAAAAGCAATTTTGGAAGCAAAAGTGGAAGAAAAACTGGAAGACAACCTGGAAGCAAAACTGGAAGCAAATCTAGAAGCAAAATCAGAAGTAAATATGGAAGCAAAATTGGAAGCAAAACTGGAAGCAAAATCGAAAGCAAAACTGGAAGCAAAACTAGAAGCAAAACTGGAAGCAAACCTAGAAGAAAAACTAGAAGTAAAAATGGAAGCAAAACTGGAAGCAAACCTGAAAGCAAATCAGGCAACCTAGACAAAACTGTATAAAACCAAGTAAACCGAAGAAAAAAATTGAAGCAAACTAGAAGCAAACCGTATAAATTGGGTGCCAAAACTAAGAAAACTGAAGCAAACCAAAAGCAAAATTGGCAAGCAACCTGAAGCAAAACCTAAAGCAAACTCGCTGACAAACTGAAACAAACCTGAGGAAAACGAAGTTAAAACGAGATGCAAAATTGAAGTAAAACTAGAAGCAAAAATGTAGAAAAAGGGCAAAACCGTGGCCAAATGGGGCCACCGATAGTCTCATGCTTACTCTAGCGTCATTTTAGGCATTAAGGGGAGGCGCCATGCATTTCCCTAAATCACTGCGAAACCAAGTGTGCAGGCGGGCAGGAGACCCAGCCAACCGGCCACCAACCACTGGGCGACTATTTGTGCAGAGTTTAGCACCAACCAAATTGTTCAATTCATGTACTCAAAATACACTAAAATCTGGCACAAAATATGGTTCTAATTATCTGTTGTGCTATTGTGAAATAATCATAATTTCTCATATATTGATTACTTTAAGTTCTACACAATTACAATCCATAAAAAGATGGAAGTTATGAACACAAACAAAGGCCTTTCCATAGCTTAAAATTAAGAAAAATAAGAAATTAGTTTTCATACAAAACTCACTTGGAATGAAATTATAAAGATATGTCTAACCTAGAAAGAATGAACCCATGACTCGTATTTATAGAAAAGATGAGAGAGAAAAACTAAGAATGAAAAAATAACTGTCACAGTTGCACAAGACTATTCTTTAGAGGATCACGAGATCCAAGAGATGTTTAATTTGATGGTATATCTAGATCCTATGATCCTATAGAGTATAGTCCCACATGACTAATAGGGCATTTATTCTACCATTCTTCTTCATTTTTGTCTCTCATATTTTATATAAATAATAGCCTTGGGCTAATTCTTTACGTTAGACTTGGCTTTGTAATCTTGTGCTCAATGATCTTTGTATACAAAAAAAATTCTCAAATTTTCATGTTTTAAGCCCTAGAGTAGCATTTTTAAGTGTTTAAGTTCTCATTTGTTAACATGATTATAACTATGCAAAACTTGAAGTAATCAATATATGAGTGGTGATTATTTCTATCATCATTCCATAATTGTTTAAGAATGAATGATTTCATTTTACATATATTTGAACACCCTTAAAAAAATATTGACTATTGAATACTATGACAAAAAAAAATTCTAAAAGATTAAGAACAAAAAATTATTATAGCACATTGCCTTATTTTATTATAATATTTTACTCCTAGTAATTCCCATCCCTTTTCTTTATTGAGATAAATTTTCTAATATAGATAAAGAATATTCCTTCTAACCATAAATACTATCTTACATCTTGTTGATGGGTGTTTTGTACACTTTCTCAACACAGGTAGTCCATAAACGCACTACCTCTCTTGAAAGGTAGAAATTCGCAAGCAAATTACCAATCGCTACCCCAAGGTCTCTCGGGTGTCAGGTCATGACGTGCATAAAATTCCTCAATTGATATTTGATGTGATTTTGCTGGTAATCACAGGGTGGCTTACAGAGTTTGGCTGGAAACGAGGTGAATCTTAAAATAGAGTTCTTGAGATGGGAAGTGAGAGTGCAGTTTGTTGTAGGTTCAAACAATAATCATAAACTCCTATTTTGTCTTAAGATTTGGCTTTACAATGTGCAATGAACCTTAGCATAGGTAACTTATTAAAAAAAAGGAAAAGGGTAGGGAAGAGAAGAGAAGAGGTTCCCGGATCTAAAACTAGCAATCATGGAGGGTTCTACTATGGACGGCTTCCTCATAACAAAATTTCACTTAACCAGATCGATTCACAATATCATGAAACTTGTGCAAGCTAGTAAAGGACTACAAATATTCAACCATTCATTCACCATAAACATGGCGAATAAAGAGGTGTGGAGTTTGGAGTAATGAATGAAGCCTCCAAACTTTACATAGCTATCTACCAATATCATGAAACAACAAAAGTATGACAAGAAAGGCAACACACAGAAATCAACAATAAGATTGGAACAAGATTAACTATTCTATCAAAGTAATCTAAAACCATGAAGAACAGCAAAGTAAATCCATCTAGATCAACTAACTATGGGAGATGAACCATGTAGCATACAAAAGAAACTCAAGAGTCCACCAAAATCCAATGAACTTCTATTAAAATTTATGCAGCATGCCTTTACAACAACTCAACTCTCTTTGAAAATGAGAGGAGACCCCCTATTTATAGTGTTCAAAAAGAAAAATGAATGGCCAAGATTGATTTACATTGTGTGGCCAAGATTCACTACAAACTAGGGTTTCACC
This sequence comes from Sequoia sempervirens, assembly GCA_007258455.2. NCBI lineage: Eukaryota > Viridiplantae > Streptophyta > Pinopsida > Cupressales > Cupressaceae > Sequoia > Sequoia sempervirens. The sequence goes on along the minus strand of VDFB02099776.1, from coordinate 11,292 downwards.
TACCCCCAAATATATTACAATTTAAAATTACATCTTTGTCTTTTCCCTATTTTTTCCTTATATGGCAGCACTATAGCACTTTGTCTTCTAGTTGATTTCCTTTGTTGCAGCTATTCTGTGAGGAGCTTGTCATCAATGATTGGGTTTCCTTCCTACTTCTTCGAAGTGGCATACTCCATAAGCTTGCTGATTAATGCTTGGAGCTTATCATCTCCATTATGTTAGATTGGAGCACCTAGTAGTTCCACTACTTGGATTGGTCTGTGAGTGTATCCCAATCTCCATCATACTTAGTAGTGTTGTCCCTGACCTGTTCAGATTGGGCGAAATCCCAAGAAACAAAACTCATGAAATCTATGGTGAGCTCACTTGACATTCCATCTTCCACCTTCTGAAAATAAGGCTTTATCTTTTCTGGATCAATCTTGATAGTGGGCATATCATAACCTATCATTAACTTCAAATACTAAACACAATTTGTCTTAACATCCTTTTCCCAATCAATGTTAGGTCCCACCTTGTGGAGCACCTGCTCCAATATCTCCTTCTTGTGGTTGAAGTCCATTTTCCACATATCCATCAGCTAGTGATCGTCCTCTGCTAATGCAAGCTCCTTTTCCCATGTTTTCTAGGGCAGCTTGAGGATGGCCTCAATTTTAGGATAAGTGGATCCATATATCCCCGGGAAGTTAGTGCAAAACTTCCTCGTGTCCTCTAGGTGTCTTTGTACTTCCAAGAACTTATTTTTCATCCTGATAGTGCGACTAATTCCCATGTTTCCAACATAGATGACCTATCGGAACCAATCCTTTGTAGTTTTAGTCCAGTTCTTCCTTTTCTCAAGTTTGTCAATTTTCTCCTTGGACAACAGCTGTGGCAGAGCTGAGGATGTCATGGGAAATTCCTTCGTGGATGACCATTGTTGAATATAGTCAGTCAAATTAGCTACCTGTGCCTTAAGTTCTTCCTTGGAGACCTTATCCTTCTCTATCAAATGCACCACTATGGCAACAGACTCCTAGAGGTGATCTATTTTTTGTTCCCTGGTGGTTGTCCCCAAGTTGATGGTGGAGACATCATAACTTATCCCCTCTTTTCTCACAACTAGCATGGCAATTTGTACAGTCCTAGACCCAGAAGCGTCCATGGTCAGTTTAGATCTGAATTTAGGCTTCTTTTCCTTCTTCTTGTTGACTTGTACACAAGCTAAGATAGCCTCGAGTCTTGCCTTGGGATCTCTGGGAGCAGGAGTCTTCTTCTCTAATTGCTTTTCCAGCCACTCAGGCATCTAAGACTCTTCCTTGGGTGATTCATGATCACCTTCTTCTTCATTCCTCCTAACTTCAATCTCTTTATCACCTAGAGCTTGTTGCTTCATCCTCATGTCTTCTCCTTCCTCTTCATCAGAGTCCCAGATGAACATTGTGTCTTTAATTGGGGACTCGGTGGGTGTGCATTTCTTAGGGTTGTCCTCTTCTTCAGCCTCATGCTTATGTTCCTCAGGACATTTTTATTCTCCGTGAGACTCTATCTCACGTTTACCCATCTCAAATTCTTCTTCGAGTTTATCTTCCTCTTTATTCTCCTTTTCCTTGTGCTAAGCTGGCACGTCTTGCTCTTTATTTCCTTGTTCTTCATGTTCTACTGAGAGAGACATCTCTTAACCAGGCTTAGAGCTTTCTTCTTGTTCTCCAGTTTCTTCCTCCACTTTATCACTTGACTCCCTTTCCTCCTCAGAAAGTGGCTTTTCTACTTCCTCTCCAGCATCCTTCAATTGTCGAGCCAACTCCTCCTCAAGGTTTGCGTCAAAATTTTCCACAATGTATTTGGTGTAGGCATCTTCTTCTTCATCACTCTCAAAAGACTCTATTTCTTCTCCTTTGCAAACCACCTTATCAATTTGCAAGTGTTGGTGCTCTGGGTGTTCATGGTAATTGTTTGCTTCCTCCTCCAATTCCCTTGTTGTTTCCTTTTCTTTCCTCTCTAACTCTTCATATATTTTCATTGTGGCTTTCATCTCTGGTGGTTCAGTCAGAGGATTTGAAGCAGGAATGTTGGCTAGAACCTGTGCCAGAGCAGCTTGGATGGTTGGATTCATCAATACTTCAGAAATGTCTATGGGAGTGTTTTGCATATGCCATGAGAAGGCCTCCAAAAGTGAGGGCAGGAATTTGTATTGTTTTTGTGGCCAGGGGTAATGATGTAGTCAAGGAAATGGAAGTAGAAGAAAGTGGATAAGTGGTGGCGGAGGAAGATTCGACGGTCACAACCTGCACGGTGGGTGGAGAAGAGGCAAGGTGGACCGAGATGTCCACCGTAGGAGAGGAAGTAGCTACCATCACCTGAGAAGTAGGTAGAGGGGCAGTAGTAGTGGAGGAAGCAAGTTGAGATATTGGTTGCTCAACCTCCATTTCTTCTCCCTCATGGAGCGGATCTTCTTGACTAGTAGGAATTTTGGTAAAACTGTCTGATTTCTTATGTTTATTGGAAGGATCTCCCTCTGAAACCTTTCTTGCATACACCTTAGGATTGGGTTGTTGCTCAGCAACCACTTTTCTCTTCCTTGATCTGGTGGACGGAGGAGATTTTGAAGTCTCACCTGATGGGGCAGCGGTTGTCCCATTATCTTTTTCGCTCGTTGGCTCATTCTCAAGCCCCTCATAGGTCAAAGTGACCCCTTGTTGCTTCAATTGGGCAATTCGCCCATCAATCCACTCTTTTTTCTGAGCCTTGATGGGCTTGGTTAGAATGTCGAGGTCGTCAACGTCCTGTTCGTCCCAGTCAATCAGTAGTAGAGGGACATTGGCAACTGCATTGTACCAAGGATCCATGGTTGTGCTTTCATCCTTCTCTACTTGATCCGGTGCCAGGAATAGATTGACTCTTTTTATGAAATATGTAGTCATACGCATATAGTGCCTCATTTGCACTTCATTATCATCTTTTCAATTAGCCCAAAATTCTTCGACGCTATGTAGATGGGCATACTTGGGTCCAAGTGCCTTCTTGATATGGCCATAGGGATCCATTCATGGTCGGGCAGTGTGGAGTCTCAAATGGTATTTAGCCAATTCCTTCTCTGAATTTTTGGCACATTGAGAGGTATGCAGTTTGTATAGTCCTTGACCAAAGGAAAGGGGATAAGGAATCCCTGCTTTATGTTTGCTACTTAAAAGGGCATGTACATGTCATAGCTACCAAGAGAGCTCTAATAGTATTATCCGGTCATTAGGATACCAGGGTAGCTTGTTCGGTCTTTCTAAAAATCCTTCTGCATGAATATATGTGAACTTCAGATACTGGATGAATAAAAAAGAAAATTGCTTCAGAAATGCATTGGCACTATGGGAGACTCTCCTCTCAAATTCACCCCCGAGCAATTTGATGATATGACCTATGAAAGCGTCATTGACCTTGCAGTAATCCCTCTTGAAATTTTTGAATTGCAATTGAGGTTATTTTTCATAAACCTTCAACTCCCTACCTGGTTCCTCATCTAGAGCTCTGAACAAACCTTTGTATTGCACTTGTTCAGACAGTGAATAGACCAAGCAAGATGACATGTAAAACCTGGAGGTTTTCTTTATGGCCATAAATTGCTCGTGGAAGCGGTCACTGATTATCCCGCCCCAATAGAACTTGGCCTCTCCACAAAGAATATCTTCCATGAAATATACCATCCATTCTTGGAAGTAAGCAGCAATAGGAAGGCCCTTTACTCTACTTAGTAGGGTCGCCAAATCATGATAATCTTCATAAAACTCACTATGAAAGAGCTCCTGGGGAACCTTTGCAACACTTCCCCTTTTTTCGTTCAACCAATATTGATTAATAAGTCTTTTACATTTAAGGGGATCTTCATCCCACATAGCTTTTCCATCACTCATGGTCGGCAGCTCCATTTCCTCGAAGGTAGGGATATGGAAAGTCTTTGTTATTTCCTTATTGAACATGTCAGCCAGAACATTTCCATCTCTATCTACTATGGTTTTGGTTTCCTCTTGATAGGCCTCCCTACATGCCATCACCAGTTTAGGGGCAATGAGGGCAGGAGGAAAGCCCATGGCCTTAGCTATTCCACTGCCTCTGATGTTGCATGCATTCTTTATTTTATGGATGATTCAGACTCTCTACTTGAATTCGTCGATGTCTATATGTCTGATTTTTGTGCATGTGACCTCCTTCCAGGTTGAGGTGACTTTGGATTTGAGGGGATCCCCTTGGAACTAATACTTCATCTAGTCCTTATCTTCTTTTCCACAGGGTTCCTTAGTTTTCTTTCCTTTGTCTTTCTCTGCAGCTACCCCCAAAGGTCTTGCACCTAATTCCATATATCTTACGGGAAAAAGAAAGATGAGCATATTCGAGCACAAAAACACGGAAACATTAGTCAAATCCCTACAAATGGGGTTAGATTGAATAATTCAGCGTTTGATAAATCTAACATATAATCCAGATTGTCATTAGCAGTGCACAGGAGGGAGTTTGGATGATTCAGGCCCCAGGGGTCGAGCTTCCCTGGCCTGATGGTTGTTTCAAAGTTGTTGCAAGAGGAACAACAATCAAGGCATGGCAGCCTGCCTGTCCCGACCCACCTTTAGTTTTGGCCACTTTGAGGAGTCCACTAAGGAAAGTTCCCTATTTTAACATGTGGGTTGAAGTCAATTTGTTGATTGGAGGGCATTTGGATCACCTTTTGGGTGATCAGAACCAGAGAGGAGCTCTTTCGTTTAAGTCTGTCATTAGGGATGACTTTGGCGAGATAGCATTCCAAGGGCAGAGTTCTGTCGGGCAGGACCCGCGGCTCTAGAGGGCGGTCGATATCATATCTTAGCGTTTTGGAATTTCGGGTTAAATGAGGTGGAAAGCCATGAGGAGATTTCCACTGGGAAACAACGGAAGACATGTGAAGGTCCAATGGAGGAAATCTGAGGGACCAGGTCCGACTAAGGGCTCGACCTTAGTGTTTTCTTTATTTTCGCTTAAAGCTCATTGGCAAATGGGAGGTTGGGTTTTGAAGGTCAAGAGGAGGAGGGAAATTTCCCTTTCGTAATAGCGATGGTGGGACATAGTCCCGATGTCGGAGGTCCGTGGGGAATGACCCGTCATAAGTCACTTAGCGATTTTTGCTTTGTATTCACATAGTTGCTACAGTAGTGGGACCTGGAGGGTGGGTGGCCATCACTCAAAAGTCGTAGGAGATGGCGATGTCACCGTGGCAGCCCGCAAACGAAGGTCTGTGCGCTAGGATCTGGAAGGTACTTGGAAAATGGTTGTTTGTTCATGACGCCAACAATGTTACATGGTAGATGAAGGAGCAAGACCCGAAGGGCAAGGTTCTGGGTTGTAAAAGCTACCCAAGACAACAGGACACAAACGGAGCTCCGCCGGCAGAAATCCTCTAGGCGGGACCTGACACAAACCAAGACTTTGGGATGTTCAAGCGATTTTTAGGGGCAAGCAACGGGATGGGACCCGAGCACCGAAAATCCGTGGCTAGAAAGTCATTTGGGGTCGGCAATTTATAAACGGCGCCCCGAGGATGGAGTCTCGCGAGCGTGGACCCGAACGGGTCGATGATCTTTTCCCAGCTTATGAAATTTAGCAGTTTTTAGACAGCAAAAGGAAGGAGTCCCTTCATGATGGTGGACCCGGAAGAGGGGTTTGTCGCTCATCAAAGTTAAAATCATTTCAAGGTTATCGGCGGCAATGAGGAGGCCCGGGTCCGCAAAGCGTGGACACTCTATCTAAAGAACGACGTCGAGAGGTCATGGTTCTGCGAGCGATGTTTGGGTCAATTTCAGAAGTTTTCAAAGTTTTCATCATATGGGTTTTGTGCACCATTTTTTTCTCTATCTAGTTCATGTGTTTTTCCTCCTTTTAACTTATCGATTTTACCAGAAGTCAAGGAAAAATACGACATAGGGTGCGGGTGAAAAACTAACCTCAAGAATCCAATGAAAGAGGTACTCAAATCAACTAGCAAGCATGTTGGATCGATGGTGTCACTCATCGGGCTCAAAGGCTTTTATCGCGGGGTAGCTCTGAATCACTTTGAACAAAATGTTAGTTGAAAATGACAACTAAAACTCGCCTATTTATAGAAGTTAAGGCATTAAATTCCAGCAATAAATGCGTGTACGGCGAACCAAAAGTTGGTAAGCTACAATTTGACAACATTCGCAGGAGCGTCGGGGTCCGACGGTTGGGCAGTCATCAACAGATAGTCGTTTAATTGCTTGGTGATGATCAGACGACGCTGAAGGGTCCGGGTTTTGAATGGCAGAAATCCATTGGATAAAGGCCACTTGGTACAAGGTGATGAGGCGATGACAATCCAAGAGGGGCGAACCGCAAGGGTGGGCTCAATGAGCTCCACGGACACCACCTTTTAAGCACTAAGGAAAACACCAAATGGGAACCCGCCAAGACTAAAGACTTGGAAAATTTTGAGGGGGCACAACATGGTCAACTTAAGATGACATCCCTAAGAGCTTACTGACCATTTTGAACACCAAACAAGGGGGCATGCAAAATGAGGAAGAAACCAAAAGTGACTCGGTAAGGCAAAGGAAAGAGAGGGTCCCCATTCCGAATGGGACATGTGTGCTGAGGGCGCAGCACACCTCAATTTACACTAACTCATTTGACTGCAAAATCCGACGAATATTTCTGACGAAAGATGTATAATTTGATGTATTGTCAGGTACTTGTGATATTTAATGTGTAACTTTCAATTTTTTAAAATTTTATCCCTAACGTTCATTGAAATTTTGACAAACCTGAGTTTTTGTCAAAATTTTGACGAAAAGCTTAGGTTCGTCGACATTTCAACGAACATGCAAAATCAAATTGCGACCGACATAAATAAAAGTGAGTTCACCTATTCTTTCAAATTTTCTCTACTTGCAAATTTTCTATACTTGAGACAGTTTGTGGAGGAATCCATGACGCATTTTGGGAAAATTAGAAAAATTCGTTGAAGATATCGCCAAAGTTGACTGAGTCATTGTCTTTCCAAAATCTGCCCAGAAGTCAACTACCTGTGCCTGAAAACTTCCATTTCAAATCAACATCTCACTCAGATTTCATTTTAGACGAGTATTTCACAATTTACTCAGACGAAGTTGTAAAAGTTCAATATTCTAATCTTTAGAGTCCAATGACGAAATCCATGTGCAAAACTGTAATCTTCTGTCTTGAACTAAAGCATTTGTGTTTTTGGGGTCAATAACTCAACCATCTCTTTGCGGTGTGCTTGTACGTCAATTTTTTTGGTAAATATTAGAATTGCTAGATTTGTTACTTGTCTATGATTCAAAATTATTGAGTGTGAGTTTAATATTTTGAAGATCCAACATTCAAGCTTGTAGAAAACATGTCGGAGTAGTCATTAATCCGTAAAGCAGTTTTTCAAAGATGTACTTTATGTATCATAAGTTAAAAGTGATGGAATATTGTCCTTGCAATAATTGCAAGGGCTTAAAGACAAGAATAATTTTAATCACAACAGTTGAGAAACATTGTAGGCAGCATGGTCACGTTGAAGGGGGACATGATTATCGTCCATTGGTATGTTGTTCATTATATGTGTTTATATTGATTGAATTTGTAAATGTTTATATCATTTTAACATTTTATATATATATATATATATAAAATCACTTCATCATGATCATGGTTTATTTGTGTCTATCATTATTATAAAGGTGGGGCGCCCTAGGGCACATGATATGGATTATCACGGCCCAAAGAATGTTGTTTTGTAAGTGAAGGAACATGGAGTTGTGAATATCGAAGATGAAGTTAATGATCCTAAGGAAGAAAATGATCATGCATCAGAAAACACAGTTGAATATGATTGTACAAATACATTGATCCATGACACATTTAGTGGCACAATTGATCATGATAATCGAGATGACTTTGATGATGTTCATGATTTACTTGTACTTGAGAAGGCATATGAGCCCCTTTATGAAGGCTCCCAAATAACTCTTCTCTCTGCTATATTGTTGATGGTGAACTTGAAGGTTATGAATGGTTTCTCCAACATAGCAATCTCACGGATGTTAAGGTATGTCATAAATGTCATCTTTTTTCATCTATTTTAATTGTTGTTAGTTCATCACTAGTAAATAAAGGATGAAATATGTACCATTAATATTTTTTATATTAATAAATTATTTTTTATTGTAGATTGATTGGTGAATTTTCATTACCACCATCAAATATTTTACCTCGTTCATACCAAGATTTATCTAGCATTATGAAAGATATTGGAATGGAGTATCAAGCAATAGATGTGTGTCCCAATGATCATATTATATATCATAAACAACATGAATTTGCAACAAAATGCTTGAAATGTCATATCAGTAGATATCGAACAGATCAACTAACAAAAAAGGTGTCTTGCAAGGTTCTTCATTATATTCCCATTATTCCACGTATGCAATGATTATTTAGGTGTGAAAGCTTAGCACAATTTATGGATTACCATGCACGAAATAGAAGTGGAGATGACATTCTTTGAATTCTTGTGGATGGTTCTGCATTTAGGGACATGGAGGAAAAATGGCCACACTTTAAAGAAGAACCTTGTAATCTCAGGCTTCATTGGCAATGGGCGGTGTCAATCCATTTGGAGAGCTAAGATCTATTTACTCGGTGTGGTCTGTTTTTGTTATCAACAATAACATTCCTCCATGAATGTCAATAAAGAGGGAGCACATAATGTTGGCAACGATTGTTCCAAGTATTTGTTTACATCAATTTTTTTTAATGTAGACTATTTTATAATTGTTGCAGATGCTCTCAAATTTCCCTATTTCCTCCTGCATAACTTCTCATGTAATACATGGTATATGAGGATTGGAAAATACATGAGGTAAGTAGCGATATTTGTTCAATTCGTTGTATACATCTTATAATTTCCATTTGTTTTACTTGTTATGTAATATACTGTATATTTTTGTTAAATCTCGTTAATATATTTGCGCCTTGAATCACTCGTAGATGGCTGTCATCTAAAAAAATCCATAAAGAAGATATAAATTATTGGAAGAGAAATTCCTCGTCTAATGTGTGAAATGCAAAAGTGTCTACCTTCAACATTTTTCAATGCACAAGAACACTACCTCATACACCAAGTTGAGGAGATTGAATTGTGTGGACCTATACACACAAGGTCAATGTGGATGGTTGAGAGGCACTTGAAATTTTTGAAGGCTTTGGTTAGAAAAAGAGCACATCCTGAGGGTTCTATGGTGAGGGATATATGGTATACCGCACTCAAGGTGTATATTACTAAATATTTTCTCAAGTCGGAGCAGATCCGTAGATCGTGATTTGGGATCCCAACCCACAACAAATTCGAGGGGAGTACCATGGGAAAGGTAGATTGAGGAAAGTGAGAGGTAATTATAAGATGGTCATGGAGATTAATTAGAATACATTTTTCATTTGGTTTTCATGTATATTGTACTTATTTAATTATTAATCTTCAATATACATCAATTATAAATTAAAGTCGTATACCGTGGTAATTAACTAATTAATATACGTTGTTTGTGAATTTTTATTTTTTTATATAGTTGGTCGAGAGTGAGATTCACTACATTTGTACATCGCAAACAATCTTGATTGGATGAAAATATGGATTGAACGATTTCAACAATCTGGTAGCACATTAACATGGGAAAGTGTGGCTTCATTGGTGAAAGAAGCTCATCGTAATGGAGATTCCAATGTTACACCAAGGGAAATTGATTTAGCATATGGTTTAAGAGATAAATAGGTATGTATAAATATATTAATCACCCATATTATTTAATTATTTTCAATTATATTGATGTATATATATGTTGAGATTTTTTTTCGTACATTCGCCAAGAATAAATATGTTTATCAACTCGACGATATTGCAACACTTTTACATGTTTGATATATTGTAGGTGAAACACCACAAGGCTATGGTAATGGTCATATGAACCTTTAAATCAGATTAGTCTAAAAACAAAAGCCCTAGCATTGTTAGTAAGCAAAGCAAACAAAGAATCTCATAAGATTCATCTTTATCACAAGAATAATGCAAAGAAGCAAGCAAACATAGAAAACATCATTTGGCTAATCAAACCAAGATTTCATAGTGGATTGGTGCTATTGTTTAAAATATCCCTTTCCCAATCCTTGATAGATAAGCTAGATGATGAAATGCCTTGATGATGATGGAGTGATGGTGGGAAAAATTAGTTCTCCTGAAGAGAGTGACTTTTAATAAGCTTTGTGGATCAAGTTGTGGAGATTGTGGAGGATTTGATAAAAGATGAAGCTTTTCATTCATAGATTATTTTGATGAGAGAAAGAACAATGGACAATGTGGGACAGATTGGACCAACAGATGAGGGGACACGGTCGTCTTGTGATAGGTTGAGGATGAGTACATTTTTGGGTCAATGTGCCAAAGAGAGGGAGATTTCAAATTTGAATTTTGAGAGTTAATGAGGGGGACATGTAAGAGCTTACAATTGCTTTTGTTGGATGTACATGTCCACTTGATTTGAATTCAAATTCTCAAGTAATATTCTCAAAGATGCATGTTGATGGAATGTTAAATTTAATAAATCAATAAATTGATTTATTAGCAAGTGAAGTTAGAGATGTGACATGCATTAGATTAGATTTAATTAGATTAGTTTAGATGATGATGTTTAAGATGCCTTTGACCCATTTGACTTAGATTTAGTGGGATTTGCTTTCAAATGAAAGGAGATGCGAATGATGATTTGAGATTTAATTAGTCAAAGGATTGATTTATTTAATCAAAGAGGGAATGATAGGTTTAAATTAACAGTTAATTTACCAATTTAAGTGAAAATCTAGGAGATTGAATTGGACCAAACCCTGATTTACCCTGGCTGAATGACGAGCGTGAATTTGATTTATGAATGTGATTCTATGTAAGTGCACAATGCTAATTTCACGTGTCTACATTTTTCCCCTCTTTGAAGCAATGTACTTGCTGCGTTGGTTCAAAGAATAATCTTACCACGACCAAAATTTAAAAAATTTCTGATTTTTTCAGATGCACCAGCGGAAAGAAGTACACTAGTACATTGACCCCTCAAGAGATCAAGTGAAAAGATTCGATTTGAGGGTCGATCTCGCGATAAAGAGGTTCAAAATGGATGGTATGGATGATTGCGATGATGATGCAAATGAGATGATGATGCGATAATGCCTATATGATTATGTAATAGATACAACTATTTTACATAGATGCTTAGACTA